>ML332044.1:0-261015 GCA_005239505.1 Nicotiana paniculata
AAGAAATATTTTTGAAATCATTTGTGATGCAATTTTGTAATTATTTATTGGAGATAAAATGTTGGACAAGTTAATAAAAAATATGGAAAAATACCAATTGCTATTCATGCATGATTTTGAAGATATATATGCAAATTTAAAATATTTTGGGAAAAGTTGGATATCAATACCTTGGACGGGGAGAAATCCCTCAGGCTTCTTTGTGATAAAAGAGAAAAAGAGTTGATACATCTTCACTATGAAATGAATCGAAGCCCGAATTACGAAGGCCGCCTCGAGAGATAGGTAACCTTTGTTTTGAAGGAATGCATGTTTCTTCTCCTACCAGTTGAAGGCACAGGTGAAAGCTCATGTTGTGGCCAAATGGAATGCTTTGGCCAAGGCTTCTACCCTCGAGGTGCAACTTCGGAATGCTCGTGAAAATAGTTCGGTCCAAACGATCAGGATTGCAAGTCTTGAGTCTGATCTTTTGAAGATGAAGACCGAGGTCATGGACGCCCAGGCTGAAGCTGATGAGGTTCAAGCTAAGGCTGATAAGAAAGTATCCGTCTATTTAAAATACGTTGCCGATGCTCGAGCCGAGTTGAGAGGGGATTCTAATCGGGAGAGAAAAAGTAATGAATATACCCGATGAAGATCCTGGAGATAAACCCTCGAGGAGGCCCATGCTAGGGGATTCGATCTCTCGAAAGAGATAGAGAAAGCCAAGGCGAATGAATATGACGATAAGTTCCTTGTATCTAACACCAAAGATAATGAGGAAAAGGCCGACAGAGCCGAAGTTCCCGAGGGAAAAGTAGACTAAGATTTTTCTTTACGATTCTATCTATAGGGCTCTTAGAGAGAATTTTAAATCAATCCTTGTATTATTTCACATATATAAAAAGAAACCTTTTCAGTTTTCCCTTTATATAAGTTTCATGTTCTTGTGCCTTTTTTTTAGCTTTATACTTTGATGTTTGTCAGTAATTGTTCCGATGAGTAGGACTTCAGAATGGAACCCTTGGGGTTTGGTGCTCGATGAGAAATTTATAGCTAACCGGTTAGGCTTCTTGACTCAGGCTTGTCAACCCTTAGGTTTTTAATGTCGGCCCTGAGGCTCTTTAGGCTGGCACTTGGGATCTTACGCATTGGGTCGGTACGACCTCTAATATGGCCCTGAGGCTCTTTAGGCTGGCACTTAGGCTCTTATGCATTGGGTCGGTACGACCTCTAATATGGCTCTGAGGCTATTTAGGCTGGCACTTAGGTTCTTACGTATTGGGCCGGTACGACCTCTAATATGGCCCTAGGATCTTAAGGCTGGCGATCAGGCTCTTACGCATTGGGTCGGTATGATCTCTGATATGGCTATATTTTTCTCTCGCTAAATATTTTTGAAGTTTTTATGTTCGTCTGACTCTTCGATGGCTCGATAAGAACCTCGATTATGAGCCGATGTGCGACGACATATGAGCAACCCGGGAGGTTTGCTCCGAGGCTGATTGTTTCGAAGCCTTTTCATTGTTTGGAGCTGATATGATCGAATCTCTTTTTCTTATGTCGATAATATCCTGAGTAACCGGTTCTTTTCGAAGTAATTTCGAAGTATTTGAAGGCCTGTGATTTTATGGCGACGATCGGACGTCTCTGAGTTACGTTAGTTTTGTCGGAGCCCAATGACCGTACTCATTATGTTTGGATGTAGCCTTTTAGTCCCCGAGTGATGTAGTCTTGGTGTCTATATCGAGGCTATACCTTTTAAGGGGTCGTACAAGTTCGAATATATAGCCTTGGATTTAATATCGGTATTATGCCTTTTTAAGGTCTTACAAATTGGACATTCCTTGCTTGAGTCAGATTTGGTCACGCCTTACTTGAGGTCTTACAGATATTTTCATGCCTTAATTGAGGTCTTACATATTTGGTTATGCGTCTTGGAGGTCTTTTAAGCTCGAAGTTGCCTCATGGAGGTCTTACATCGTTGATGATGCCTAAATTGTTGATAATGCCTCATGGAGGGCTTACATTGTGATATTGCCTCATGGAGGGCTTACATCGGTGATATTGCATCATGGAGGGCTTACATTGGTGCCTTGCGGAGGGCTTATATTGGTGATATTGCCTTATGGAGGGCTAACATTGGTGTGTTGCTGAGGGCTTGTTTTGGTTACTCATGGAGGGCTTATATTCATGAGCATGCCCGGAGGTCTTACAGATTTGATGTTGCCTCATGGATGGCTTATATTGGTGCCCCATGGAGGGATTTTGGGCTCGAAGTTGCCCGCTAGGGGTCTTACAGCTTCGAGCTTTCGGAGACTGGATGAGCTGAGGGTCGATAGCAATCCCCAAGTGCTCAGGGAGTTCTTGAGGATTTCTGGCCTTTGAGCCGCTTCTTGAGAAAATAGCAAACATTTTTAAAAATGCAAAGCTTTTGGTGATAAAAGATACTCCTTTGATTACTTGGTACAAGTATATATGGTTTTTGCCGTCGAGGGTTCGATTATTCTACGCAGAGACGGTCCATTTGACCGTTTGGCCCGATACATCATTTTCCAATCGAGACCCTGTTTGGCTCATTTTGATTTCTCAGACGAGGTGATCTCACGGGAGAATGCCCCTCAGTATTCGAGGTTGATTGAAGAGATTCCTTGAATACTTGTTGAGTACTGCTTAGGTAGCATACAGATGCTGCCTCGTTAAGAACCTTATCGGTAAAACCCATCTCCTATAAAATCCGATCTAAGGGAAAACAGCGCAACACATTCTTTAAAACCTAAGGTCTTCAAGCTAGAAGGTGCTTCAATTCTTCTAACCGGACACCTGCACAAAGGTTAGTTTGAAACGTAGATAAAAAGGGAAACGATTATACCTTAGTAGCGATGGTGTTTGAGCCTCGATTATGCTTCAACTACGTGTTCCGAGGACGCGGTACAGTCATTTTATTTATTCATTCGGGTGCAGCCCATAATGTAGCTTGCGATTGCTACTTGGCCATTTGCTTGTCCTTTGGATCCTTCAATGTAGAAGGTGTCGATGCCGGTGCCACATCGTGCACCGCAAACATTTCTCTTGATGTATGCTGCTCCCCGTATGCCGTTTATTCCGCCCTTCATTGTAAACTTCATCATTTGATCAAGGGTTGATGGTATTGTTCTCATGCAGTGTATCAATGTCCTTCCGAGAAAGGCATTGTTCCTCATGCCCCCTTAGATGACATGAAACTTGGTATCTTGAGTTGTACCGGCAGCGTTGACCGGGAGGATAATCTCCCCTTTCGTTGTCTCGCTCATCAAGTTGAATCCGTTGAGGACTCGAGAGGCGGGCACGATCTGGTCGAGCAGTCTAAGCTGCTCCACCACCCTCGACGTGATTGTGTTGGCCGAGCTACGTGGATCAACAAGCACACGTTAATTTGAAATTTATTCAGAAGAAAAGAAATTACCAATGCGTATTTATGAGGCTGAGACATGGTCTCGATGTCCTCTTCGCTGAATGTGAGAGCGTCCTCGGGTATGTAATTCCGAGTTCGCTTTTCCCTAATGATGAATATTTTTGTTCGCTTGACAATGGGTTCCTCTGGGACGTCGATTCCTCCAATGATCATGTGGATGACGTGTTGTGGCTCTTCTGTTTCGTTTTTCCTATTCGCCTCTGTTTCCCGAAATTGATTTTTAGCTCGGCCGCTAAGTAACTCTCGTAGGTTCCCTTTGCTGATTAGTCGGGCTACTTCTTCTCGGAGCTGTCTGCAATCTTCTTTCTTATGACCGTGTGTGCCGTGAAATTCGCACACCAGGTTGGGGTTCCTTTGCGACGGATCTGATAGTATGGGTTTATGCCACTTGGTGTCTTTCTTTCTCCTATGGCTGATACGACGTCTGAAACATCAATGTTGAAGTTGTATTAAGATAATCAGGGTGCCTCCACCTGCCCCGTATGTGTATCGAACCCGACTTTATTCACGAGTCCCCGAGAATTTGTACCTCGATACATCCTTCGGTCGTTTTGAGGTATGTCGCGCCTTGGGGCGTTTCTTCGATCTTTGGTGTATGGTTGTTACCTTTCCTTGCTTGGCCTTGTTCCTTTGCTAGGAGTTTGCTAGGAAATACTGAGCATAAGGGGGCTCCCAGCTGATCGTCCTCGACCCTGATCTTTGACTGATACCGGTTGTGGACATCCGCCGAGCTCCGTTCGTTCGAACCTTGAGTGAAGGCCTGCACTGCTCAGCCATCGGATACTGGTGGTAATTCCATTCGCTCCATTTGAAAGCGAGATACAAAATCCCGTAGCATCTCATTTTCTCTCTTCTTGATTTTGAAGACGTCTGATTTTCTTGTGGCAACCTTGATGGTACCAACATGTGCCTTTATAAAAAAGTCTCCCAGCATGGCAAACGAGTATATTGAGTTTGGGAATAGGTTGTGATACCACATCATGGCCCCATATGATAGTGTTTATCCGAATATTTTGAACAACACTGATTCAATCTCGTCGTCCTTCGAGTCATTTATTTTTACTGCAAAAGTGTAAGTAGTGATGTAATCGTTAGGGTCCAAGGTCCCGTTGTACTTCAGGAGATCAGGCATTCTGAATTTCTTTAGGATAGGCTTTGGATCAACACTTGATGTGAATGGCTTTCGCACAAACTTCTTTGAATCACACCCTTTAGAATCGGGAGTGCGCCTGGGATCTGATCAACCCTCGAGTTGTAGGTATCCACCTTTATATAGTTAGCTTCTATCTTTTTTTTCACCTGATTCAATCCTCTTCATGAGGTCCTCGATCATCTTCATAATAGCGGGCTCAGTTGTTGATCCGTTGTGACCTCCCCGGTGCCTGTTTGAGTCGAGGAGCGGTTTCCGGTGCTGCTGTGCTTGGATTATTTTTATGGCTTTGCAGCTGAGCAAACGCCGATTGTTGTGCCTATAACATTTCAAAAATAATGTGAAGCTTAACCTCCCTTTCCTCCCGAGCTGGAGTTTTCTTAGCTTCCTATTGGTTTCTTCGATTACACTCTTGTCGGTATGGGAGCTGATATCGCTATTTAAGGCGTTGTGTGAGCCCACATCCACGGGGATCGGCTCTTTTGCGCCCTCAGGGTTTTGTAGTGGTACACTGGCACCTGAAACAACTACAGCATTCTCTCAATGATCCTCAGGGCCGTTGTTTTCATGTGCATTCACTAAGTTAGAAATTTTGAACTGAAATAAATGATTTTTGGACAAGAAAAAAGGTGAAGAATAACTTGTGTTTTTCAGTAAACCAGCACTAAAACAATCACTACTATTCTTAGCCCCATGGTGGGCGCCAAACTGTTTACCTTGAAAATGGTAATTACAATTAAATTTGATTTTGTGGTTCTAAAATAAGTTATTTGCTTTAATACTGGTTGTTAAGAAATATATGCTAAGTGTGAGTTAGGAAAGTGAGATAAAAGCTTAAGGACAGTATGTTATGCAAACCGAACAGCTGTGAATTGGGCTCTCGAGCTGGCCTAGGTAGGGCCTCGAGGTCGATCTAGGTTGCCCAATAGGAGGTTGTCGATGAATAAATAACAGCTAAGAGGGCCTCGAAGGTTGCCTTTTACGATCAATGATGAGTAATAAATGAAGAACAATCAATGAAACACAATAAATGCAAGCAATAAATCAATGGAGCGGCAGTAAAGTATATTTGAGTTAGAGAGCAGAGAATGTTCTTGTTCTTGTATTAAATATCATGTATGTTACAAAATGACAAGGGTCCTCTTTATATAGGAGGGGGGAACCCCAACATAGTAAATGTGCAATTATTACAAAGATACGCAGCTAGTACAACTATTTAATATCACTGTACGGACTTGTACTATTCTTGCAGACCTGCTCGGCTCTAACCACGTGCCTTTTGGGAATTTCCCGCTTGTCCAAGATGGTCACCGATTTACACCGCGCCGAGGTCGAACGTAGGGAATCCTCGATATGCTTTCTCGGGGTCGAACCTCGAGATGTGCCTCGAGCCATCTGAAGACGGGCTATGGGATGCCATAATGATCATAAAATCCGACTCTCCGATTTTACTAGTATACAATATGAGTGAAAAATTGGGTATCAACATGTATATATTATGGACCAGTGTTTTGATGGGTCACGCATTGCAGCGGGGCTATGTTGGGATATGATCCTTTATGTTAGATTAATGTGTCTTGGTCCTACTATGTGTAATTGGTTCATAGAATTGCATTTTGGTTGTACTCTTTGAGCTTCAAGGATGATTCTCTCATTTGAGTCATTTTCCATGATTGAGTACATTTAAATTGTTGCTTATTGGTGCACGGGTTGCACATTTTGTGGCTTTAGGTTGTATTGGTGTGGCATGTCAAGAGATGTGTTTTTCTTGATGAGAAGAGGTCATTGGACCTGGAATGGGTACTATCGGATTTGATTACTGTATGTATGGAGGAATAAAATCGGAAGTCGGCTTAGCATTTGGCTTTGGTTCTCGTTGAACGAGAAAGGGCTCCATGAATTGGTGATATGATAAGTGGTTATGAATATATGCGTGTTTCCTTCATCATCGGCAATGTACAATGGTTTTAGAACAAGGCTTTTGTTGATATGAGTTTTGTTATCGGTGTTGGGTTAGTTATCAAACACTATTGCAGTCAGAAGTTATTGCTATAAGTATTTAAGTTATGTGGAATATCATGTGATTATGTCTTGAGATATTATTATGGATTGATACAACTTTTTCAGAGTTATACATTCATATATGCATGAATCGTGTCATATTATGACTTGCGTGTATTGTTTGTTTCAGTTTTCGAGTTGTTCGGGATTGATTTGGAAGAATGATCCCCGTTTTAGAAGCTTTAAGTTAGAAGAGTTGATCAAGGTTTGGCTTTTGGGTAAGCATATTCGAAATCGGATTTTAAGTATTCCAATAGGTTTGTATGATGATATTGGACATGTCCATAAAATTTCGCAAAATTCGGATGAGTTTTGATTAAGTTAGGATTGTATGGTGATTGTTTTCGGTTTTGACATCGATTTGAGCACAAAGATTACCATATTGAGCAAATAGTGTTTGTTTCGTGTTTCGACTATACCATTATATATCTTAATTTTCGAACCACAACAGCTGAAATTATCAAGTTTCGACACCATATAATGAATTTATGGTCATTTACTAAGAATTGGGTTGCCAGATTTTTCAAAATAATTACGAAATTATCATTAAATTCTTATTTAAAAATTTGCAGTGTTTCCAAATATTGAAGCCAACATATCCCCTTCATTATAAGGTCAATGGAGTTATTCAAAATCCTAACTTGACTAGAATTTCACTAGGAATCCATAAGAGGCATCAAAAGAGAGTTTTGGAATCATTTGACATAACATGCGAGGCAGAACAACTGGGCAGAAGCATATAATATCAAGGATTTGTTCATTTGTTTATTTGGTCATATTGAGTTAGGGAGATCGGATTTGGGCGATTTTGGAGGTGATTTTCATCACATGGATTGGGGTAAGTGTTGTATACTCGATTTTGGTTATATTTCACGAATCCATCTTTGTATTGGCATTTGATTGATGATTTCAAAGTGAAATTTGGGGGGTTTTGTCAAAAATTTCATAAAGTAAATATTTGAGTTTGAACATCGATTCAGAATTGGATTTGAGTGAAAGTATGGTTGGACTCGTAGTTGAATGAGTTGTCAAATTTTGTGAGTTTCGTTAGAATCCGAGGTTCAGGCCCGTGATTCACTTTTTGGTTGACTTTGGGATTTTGATTAAATATACCACCTTCATCGATTGGGTTTATTTCTTCTGGCATTATTTGATGTTCTTAAGTTTATTTGACTTGTTTTGAGCTGTTCGCAAGTCTGTATGGATGGTACTTCCAGAGTATTGTTTGGATTTCTCTGTATTGGATTCGACTTGTTCTAGGTATGTAACACTTCTAAACTAGTGTAGAGGGTCTGAACCTTGAATATACGTGTTATGTGTTTGGTGTTGAGGTGACACACACGCTAGGTGATAGGCGTGTGGGGGTGCACCGTGTGAATTATGACTCGGTTGATTTTGTGGTACTATGTAGTCACCTATCTGGTTTCTATCCATGAAATTCATTCGTGTTAGAGAAATTGAGTTGTGATCCATGTTAGAAATCATGTTTAGGACATAAACTTATTACGCTAGGACGCACTAAGGTCATTTCTGCTGTTGATTTATTTGATTAAATTTCAATTACATACTTAGTCACATTCATTCATTTGTATATAATATCTCAATATCTGTTATCATTTGTTGTCACGTCATGATATCATTGTTTCGTTTCATTGGCATGAGATTTTTTAGCCCGATATACTGGAGAGATTGATAACTGAAAGAGGGCAGAGGCCTGATTGTGAGTGATATTTATGGCATCTAGCTAACGTGAAAACATGCTTTATTGATTCATGATGGGATTGCGTTTCACGCCTTAGCATGCCATGATTGGCTTATATTAGCGCTTGGGTAAGATCCGCCTCTCTAGAGTCAAACATACCACCAGTGAGAGAAGGTACCTATGAATGTGAGTGTTGGGTGATTGAGAGTGTTGAGTTATTGTGTGGTGATGAGTGATTGAGAGTGTTGAGTGATTAGGAGGTACTAAGTAATTGAGCGTGTTGTTTGAGGTTTAATACTCCAAGAGGATGAGCACAAGATTATCATTGTGGTGCATTAAATTTTACATGCATACTTGGCATGTAGGAATAGAGATGCATTTCCTCATGTTATACAGTATTGTGACATTTACGATACCAGGTGCACATTGACATGTAGACATAAAGATGTACATTCCTCATGCTATCTGAGAATGAAATAACTTATTTGTTATTGAAAGTTTTTGGGGAAAATCACATTTTTCTGATTTACTCATATTTTGGTGATTTCAGTGAAAGATATGGGTTTTACTGTTATACGTGAAAAGCATATCTATTTTTTCATAACTGTGAGCTAGCTGAGCATCATATCTCTAAATTATTACTTGTGATGCTTTTATTATATTGTTACGAGTTGTTCTTGGCTATTGGTTTTGGATTCCGACCGCTATCCAAGATCCTCACTACTTTCAACATAAGGTTAGGTTTGTTACTTATTGAGTACATGGGGTCGATTGTACTCATACTACACTTCTGCACCTTGCGTGCAGATTTTGAGTGCTGATGTTGTTGTAAGTAGTGGGAGTTGGCATTGAAGCCGTACCTGCATTATGATTATAGCTACCTCCTGCTCTTGGTAGCTTTAGATTATAAATTTTCTTATGTACGTTTCGAACAGATGATTTATTTATTTCATATCAATTTTGTAAACTATAATCTTAGAAGCTCATGTTTTGTACTATCAATCCTTGGGAAATTGTGTAAAATTCAGCTATTTCATTTTTTACTTTTATCATTATCATAGTGTTGTGGTTTATTGTTTATTGGCTTACCTAGAGAGTTGGGTTAGGTTCCATCATGAGTAGTTGAATTCTGGGTGATGTCCGATAACCATGGTGAAAGCTCTGGATTGGAGGCACACTGATAGGAGCTGATGGTGCACTGTAGGCTGGCTGCCTAGAATGAGAACATAAGGATCACGACTACCTGAAGCACTGTGAGGTGGCCTGGGAGGATGGAGTCTACCAAAATTACCCTTTCATCCAGAGGAAACACCACTAAAACTACCGGAATGACGAGGCTTGTTATCAGATACCTGCCCCCTCTCCCGACCACGAACCATCTTGATTCGTCTAGCAATATCTACGACCCTCTAGAAAGTAATATCATCTCCATCCTCGTTGGCCATCTGTAGCCAAATATTGAAAGTGAGCCCATCAATGAATCTCCTCACTTTTCCTCTCCGTACGGAGCAAGATAATGTTGTGGCGAACTATGTCCACAAATCGAGTCTTATACTAGGTAACAATCATACTACCCTACTAAAGAAGCTCAAGTTGTCTGCAGTAATCCTCTCTCAGAGTGACACAGATGAAGTTCTCTAGAAATAGGTGACAAAACTAATCTTAGGCCAGTGTGGGCGAACCAACTGGTCTTTTCAACATATAATCTTTCCACCGAGAATGCACCGGCCTGGGCCACACTCTCCATAAGGCCGACCAAGTGTATTAGAGTCCTAAAGAGCTGGAGTGGCTATGAATCCCTCTGGGACCTGAGCAGGTTTGACTGGTCTAGTTTGAGCCGGAACCTCCTCTTCGTGATCCATCAGAGGCTCCATTGTGGGTGATGCTGCTCGAGATCTAGACTGAGCTTTGCCTCTGCCCCTAGCAGTAGCTGCCACATAGCGCTCCTGCTCCTGTCTAGCTGTAGATGATGTGCGTGTTCTTTCCATCTGCGAGAGAAAAATAATAGAATGGTTCAATCATCAAAAATAGAATAAATTCATACGATAGAGAAGAAAAGAGTGAAAAATTTCCTAAACTCCATAACCTCTGGAAGATAAGTACAGACGTTTTCGTACCGATCCTCCAGACTCTACTAAGTTTACTCGTGACTCTCAGACCTAGGCAACCTTGGAGAGATGAAAAATCTTTGTTTTGCTTTAGATTTTGTTCCGACCAGCCAACTTCAAATCATATTTTTTGTTTTGTTAACCATCGCATGGATTAGAAATTTGTATTGAGAGTTTGCAACATCGTGTTCTTTGATTTTAATGGTGGCAATCGGATTAAGAGGCCCATAGCTTTCGATTTCGAGACCCGAACTATAACTCCATTTTTGTGACATCTCCTCTTTCTTCAATTTATTTGTTGTTTCTCTTATTGGTATTGTTGCCCGTGTGTGGAACTTGTTGTGTATATAATTGTAACAACACAGTTGAACGTTGTGAATTTTTAGCCTGGATCCCCTATTTATTGCCTCCTCTGTGTTATAGTGTAGTTACGTTACTTGCCGGAGTGATTGATTTTTGTTTCAGGTAAGTTCGGGGTGAAATGGGACACATAGTCCCTAAGTTGGAGGTTTGAGTTAAACGAGTTGACAACAATTTGACTTTTATAGAGATGACTCCAGAAGAGAGCATTAACCATAACAATAGATCTGGATGGTGATTTTGGACTTATGAGAATGTCCGGATGTTTATTTGGAGGTTCGTAAGTCGTAGGACTTGACTAAGCTCGTGTCGTATTTTAGGACTTTTTGGTATTTTATGAATTGTTGGTATATGTGGATGGGGTCTCGGGGGCCTCGGGTTCGATTAGGATCAAGTTCGACTTCAATTTTTGCTTTATGGAATTGCTGGTTTTCTGAGTCTTGTTTCCTCTTATGAGATCGACTGAAGGGGGCTGCGGTAGCCAAGATTAAGAATGGTAGGTATGAAGTTGTTCTACGCGTTTGCAAGGATGTGACTGCAATCGCGAATTTTGGGACGTTACAACAACACGTGAGTGGTGTCGCTTTCGCGATAAAGAAATAGGAGTCCTGAGAAGGTTGACGCGATGCTATATGTGATGGTATAAGTGTGACCGCGATCAAGTAGCTTTGGAGTTGTACCACCGCGTTTGCGACCTTTGAAGTGCGTTCGCGTAGGTTATTTTTGTGATGGCGACATATTTGTTCTTCGTGATCGCGAGGGACATTCCGCGATCGTGAAAAGGAATCACTATGCAGCTTTGGCGAACATCAAAATCAAGGATTTGAACCCGTTTTTCATATTTTGAGCTAGAGACCTCGGATTTGTGGTGATTTTTTGAGATATTTTCAAGAAATTCATCGGGGTAAGTGGATCTAACCCATATATGAATATATTCCATGAGTCTATTGTTATTTGCATTATCAAATTAGTAAATTGAGAAGGAAAATTGGGGAAAATTGTGAAAACTTCTTAGGCTAAATTTTGGGGATTTGAAAGGCGATTTAAGATCGGATTTGATTAATTCTTGTATGGTTGGACTCGTTATCAAGTGGGTGTTCGGATTTTGTAAATTTGGTCAGATTCCGAGACACGGTTTCTAGTTCACCTTTTGAGTTGACTTTTTATTTCTCTACAAAGATTTTAATCTTAATGTTCGAAATAATTTCCTATAGTTTATATTTATTGTATGAAGTAGTTTTTGCTAGATTTGAGCCGTTCAAAGTTGGATAACCGAGGGAAAAGCTTATTAGTGGATTGAGTTAGCGTGTTTTGAGGTAAGTGTGTTGCCTAACTTTGTGTGGGGGAATTACCTCTTAGGATTGGTGTTGTTTTGTGATAATTGTGATATGTGGAAGTCGTGTACGCAATGTGCCGAGTGTGTACATGGGCTAAATGTTGAAATTTACCGGTTTTAGCCATGTAGAATCCTTACAAGTCGTAATTGAGTTATCTTGACATGTTATATTCGTCATCATTAGACTATTTTCAGATATTCTACTAACCTTTATCTCTTACTTGTTAATTGCTCTACATGTTTAGGTGAAGGTCTTGTTTCCTTTATTCCAAATTCATTATTTAACCATTGAATTCTTTACCAGAAGTTGTTATTCTTGAAATCTTGTTGTTAAAATTTGGTATTGAGTGAAAAAGGTCGTGATTCACATTGAGGCAAAGTTGTAAGTTATGAAATACTATTCTTGTTGAGTTATTCAGTTCAAGTTATTATTGTTGAGACTGTTCACATTGTGGTTGAGCCACGGGCTATTTATTGTGAAAGAACTATTATTGTTAATTTCTTTGGCAAGTTATGATCTTGGGTTGATACGCATATGGTGGTGTAAGGTAATGGGGTTGAAACTCATGACATGGGAAAAGGTGGTCTTGATACGCATGTTGCTAGCAGATAACTACTTGAAGCCATGCGGTGTGATAAGGTGGGATAAAATGCGGGATATTATTTTGGAAAAAATGATTTTCAAAACTAAATGCATGGCTCGCGCGGTGATATAAGTAAATATTTTGAATTGTTTTGTGATTTGATACTACGAGGTGGTACCTTGGTGGTGGCTGTTGTTGATACTTCTCTATTACTTCATATGTGCTTGGTTGTTTCGTTTCCTTGGCTTAACATACCTTGTTTTCTTCTGTGGTGAATTATTTGTCTTAGTTCAGTGTAGTTAATCTTGGTATATTTCATACTTCTTTAATTTCCATTGTTATGGCTATTACACCGTTAATTACTCGTTCTGTTTCTTATTTTTCTAGTAGGGCCTTGACCTGACCTCGTTAATACTCTATCGAGGTTAGGTTTGGCACTTACTGTTGCGCCCCCTTTTTTACTTCTGCTTTCGGATCGGTCAGGGTTTTGACATTTTGGGAACAACTCGTTTCCTTTTGGGAAAGGGGTATATAAGGAATTGAAGAGTCGCCACCTAATGAATTAAGGTGCGTTAGGGCACCTACTAAGGGTCATTATAACAAATAAATTGGATAACCAGAGATTGGGTAAGGGCTTGAAATTACTCTAGGGGGAATGTTTTATGCACCCCTCAAAGTCCACAACAGTGGTTCCCGGCCAAACAACTTTGTCAATTTATACAAGTAGCATATAAGCAATTAAACTTAAACAAGGAAAGGGTTTTGAAAAGATTTGCAGTCTAAGCACACATATGAAGTAAGATTTTTAAAAGATTAAAGTCTTAGTATGTATATAAGGTTCTTCAAAGGCTTATAGCCTAAGCACATATCCGTAATAAAGTTTAAAGTCTTAGAATATATATTAAGGATAGGGGAGTCCTAGGTTGTTTATCCTATAGGATCACATCAGTACAATGCCCGGTAATCACTCATCAGAAAGGTGCTACACGTGGCATTAGCGCACCGGTCATCATATCCATATCTACTATTTCCCAACCCTTAGCGGTTATTAAAGCGATTGTTATTTAACGACCTCTATGTATATTGTTACCCGTCCCTTCTTTTAAAGACCCATAAAATCCTTAACCAAAATGACGTCCGATTAGATCCCTATGTCGTTATATCTGTACTTCTTCGCGGCGAGTTCGGACCTTTAGGATTGAAAAGTGCCCTGCGGACTTAGGGGAAAATTTTCGTGAAGGGATGCAGATCTCGGGTCCACTATGCGGTCGCATATAATGTATACGGACAGCATAATGGCCGCATAGTTGGACAATTTTCTTTTCTTTTCTTCGCCCAGTTAAGGATAATTATATGGTAGGTTTGCGGAGCGCATAAGAAAAATGTGATCGAATTTTGGACCGCAAACCTGTGTGGGGGCACCCATTTTCTAATATTTAAAACCCGACCCCAGCCTAATATAACACGTACCCCGCATAATTTTTAGTCTTTTTCTGATATATTAGAGTAAGTTGAGGGAGAGTTCCATGGAGAAGGTTCCCTATTCAACAAATTAATCTTCAATCACCACTCAAGGCTTGGGATTAATCAACTAGAGTACCAATTCTTGCACTTAAGAGGTATATTTCTAACATACCAGCGTTGATTTCCAGATTTTAGCTAAATGGGCCATGGATGGGTTAGTTCAGGGGAATGAGGATAAAGACCTTACATGCATGTAATCAAAGAATCCTAAACTTATAGGAGGAAATGGGTTAGAGTAATCTTTCACTAAAAAGGGACCATGTAATCTTTAATGAACCCCTAATGTTTGATATAATGCTCAAGTGAGCTCAATCCATAATCATTATTCCTAATTTTTGGTTTCAGTTGTGCTACATTGTGTATTAGATTGAAGGTGCTAAAGGGTCGGGGAAATTGTGGTAGAAATTAAGGAAAAACCTAATTGAGGTATGTATGGCAAACTCTAATCATCATAGAATAAACTCGTTGGTGCTTAAATATACGGTATGAATTCCCTTGTTTGATTCTCTAAAGAGTAAATGGGTTCTATGTGTTAAGTTGAGAAACTCTTGCTTCTATATTTTTCTAACTTACTACCATATCACTATGCTATTTGAAGGTATGAATTGTGATCGTCATGCTCTTTCTTTTACTATGCGTATGAATCCTTATATGAGATGGTTTTTGTTGATATGGAAGATGAGTATATTATATGGTTGAAGAGAGGAAGGTAGCTTAAAGGGATTAAATATGCCCAAGTGCCAAGAACTGTAAAATAAATAATGAGAAGAGATGTGAAATAAAATATTAAAATGATATGGTTATGTTCTAGAGTGAGATGGCTTAGCCGATCGGGCCGAGATCGGACTACATGATGTACACATGGTGGTAATCGCATCGAAAATATGATATTGATAATGTCTCACTGTTTCAAGTGAGATGGCTTAGCCGGTCGGGCAGAGACCGGACTCCGGGTGATAATGACATGGTGGTAATCATGAAAGTATGATATTCATAATGTCTCACTGTTTCAAGTGAGATGGCTTAGTCGGTCGGGCAGAGACCGGACTCCGTGTAATATCGACATGGTGGTAATTGTGGAACTATGATGTCGTGATATCTCACTTAGGATGGCTTAGCCGGTCGGGAAGAGATCGGACTCCGTGTGATAACGACACGGTGGTATATCAATATAATGGCACTTGGCTTTAAAGGATTATTAATCAAAAGATGGCAAAACGGGACAAGAAGACATGGTGACTCTTATTTGTGTTGTCCTCTATCTGTGTGAATTGTTATATGAAGTCTCTAATTGTATTATTACATGTTTGATGTTTATTCTATCTAGAGTAGAGATTGTTCATACATACTAGTACTATTCAATTGTACTAACGTCCCTTTTACCGGGGGCCCAACATCTTCTTATGGATGTAGGTGGCTCTGTAGCTAGTAGCACTGAATGTCGGTAGTGGTGCCCTCTCCCCTCCTTACAGCAGTTCTAGTGAGCCCCATTTCCTCCTAGGGTCGTGTGTAAATATATGTTGCTCTCTTTTGTATATGTTGTTCTATTTCAAGGTATAGCCGGGGCCTTGTCGTCAGCAGAACTATGTTTCATTTCCTTTACTTTAGAGGCTCCGTAGACACTCATGTGGGTCATGTATTTTTTGGGTAGTTGTTGGGCTAACTCGTAACTATAATCCCATCTCTTAAATATTATAATTAGTATGTATGTTTTTGGAAGACCCCAAATGTTGGTATCGGTATATAAGAAAGAATGGGTTAATATCATGTATGTATGCTTTTGATTTGTCTCCTGCTAACTTAGTAAACAAGGTTGTGTCAAAATCTCGGGAAGTAAATGAGTCGGGTAGGAAAGGCTAATCAGGCTTTCTTGACTGGGTTCACTCGGTTAAGCGCCGGTCGCGGCCCCCAAGGTTGGGACGTGACACTTCTTAATGGTCCTGGAAGAATTTAGGACCTCTACCTATGGGCAGTTCTAGACAGACCCCTAAGGTTTAAAGGGGACAATACTAAGGTGACAAGCAAGAACACATAGGACGTTAGAAAATAAAAGCAGGAAAGAGCAAATAAGAGGCTCATGTTTACCTCAACAAATAATGCATGTAAGTAGCACGACGCAAACACAAACAAGAGCGTGTTATTAGACATGATCCTAAGGCATGATGTCTAAGTGAATATCACAACACAAGAGATATGCAGATTTGGTTTTATAAACTCAGAAGCAGGGGCCCGAATCAGTTTTCCTGATGATTTTAAGCCTGTTAGCCATTAAGCAGTAAACACAAAAGAGACAATTTTCCAGTTTTATAAAGGTTTATTACCTAAGGCTTGCCTAGCTGTAGGATAATGCACAGATTGTTAACAATTCAGAATATTTTTTGCCTAAGAGCATGTTGTTCTGGGTGTTATAAAATATAGGGAATGTTGTCAGTTTATTTAAAACAGGATATTCAAATGTGAGGCTGTCTTATGTGCTTTTCATGCATCAGTAGTTTAGCTAGGTGTAACTGAGTGAGTATGAATGAGATCCTAAACATGGTATCTAATATGCACATATAAGGTGAGGAATGATTTATATGCAAATTCCTAAAGCATGATTTCTAAATGCACAACATGATTTCATGATATGCACAGTTCCCTAAAGCAGGATTCCTAGATGCGCAAACGGTTACAACCTTATTTAAACATGTTTTCAAAGATATGCATAAGTAATAATTTATTTTAACATTGTCATTTGTCGTAGAAACATGATTCCTAAGTGATAATAAGAGTGACAAAATGAGATGCTGAAAACAATTTACATGAAACATAGGAGCATGGTATATAATGCATGATATGCTTTGCATGTATTGGACCTAAACAGGGATTCTAATGCACATACAAAAAATGTAAACCTAAAGCATGGTTTCTACCCTTTGATATAGATGACCTACATGTCTACCCTCCCCTTTTCACTATCCATCCCCAATATTCGTTTACAACAATTATTACAAACCAATATTAAATTAATTACATAAGTAGATAAGGAAAAAGAAGAAGTTATACTATAGGGAGCCATAAAGTAGGCCCATATTTCCAAAATTTCCAATGCCAGATTGTTTCATAGCCTTTCTCAATGTTCGGGTGTGTCAGAGTTCCCTAAGGACTTCAAGGGATCTCGAGCAGTGCTCACACCCATACTTCACACCCATAATTGAGTAAGTGCAGCTTGGAAGAGCCAGCTCCAATGCATCAGAGTTCAGAGGGATCTCATAGAGATCCCTAAGGAGTCACACATTAGAGGGGCAGAACTTAAGGATCTAAGAGTAGAGCGAGAGTGCTTGACATAATTTTGAAAATATTTAAGTAGGAAAACAGTTTGAAAAGAAACTTGTTTGAAATAGTATTTTAAAAACAATTGAATTGTGTAGTTGAACACCTTTTGAAAAAGGAGTAGGGTAATTAACAAACTAATGACAGACCAACCTCAGAAACCAACTAGGTTCAGCATCACACTTAGCATAAACTACTGTAGGGCTGCCTACGTATCCCCTCTTAAACGGGAATCAGGTCAGGCGTAGTTCAATTTACATCATTTGAGGAATAACATAAAGAATTGCACATAGTATCATTTGACTGTGTGAATTGATTGGCTTTGGCCAGACTTCTCCGTCCATTTCTGCAAGTATAAGAGCTCCCCCTGTCAATACTCGGCGAACCATATACGGACCTTGCCAGTTGGGAGAGAATTTCCCTTTGGCTTCATCTTGAAGTGGAAAGATCTTCTTTAACACCAGTCGCCTATGTGTGAACTGTCTTGGTTTGACTCTTTTGTTGAAAGCTCTGGACATTCTATTCTGATAAAGTTGACTATGACATATTGCATAAATTCTTTTTCCGTCTACGAGAGCTAGTTGCTCGTAACCACTCTTCACCCACTCTGCATAGTTGAACTCAGCTTCTTGTATGATTCTAAAGGAAGGAATCTCCACTTTGGGGGAATAACAGCTTTCGTACCATAAGCCAGTAAATAAGGCGTTGCTCCAATTGATGTACGGACCGTGGTGCAGTAACCCAGCAAAGAAACCCATGAACGACTGAAGCTCATGCTTTGCATAATTGTCAATCAGGATGTGTATGTTTGGAAGGGGGAAATCATTTTTCGGACTGGCCCAATTGAGATCCTGATAGTCGACACAAACTCTGACCTTTCCATCCTTCTTGGGTACTGGCACGATGTTGGCTAACCATGTCGGATATTCAACTACCCTGAGAACCTTGGCGTTGATTTGCTTGGTAACCTCCTATCTGATTTTCAGACTCATGTCAGGCTTGAACATTTTAAGCTTCTATTTTACTGGCGGGCACATTGGATTGGTTGGTAGCTTGTGAGATAAAATGGATGTACTTAGAGCAATCATGTCATCGTACAACCACGCAAATATGTCTTCATACTCTTTCAAGAATTCTGTGTATTCTTCCTTCTCTGACGACGACAAATGGATGTTGATACGAGTTTCTTTGATATTTTCTGAATCTCCCAGATTGACGACCTCAGTCTCGTCCAGATTGGACTTAGGTCTGTTCTCAAAATCCTCGACTTCTCTGATAATTTCTTAATCGATGACCTTTTGTTGCGTCGTCTCGTTTCATGTCACAGCTGCTGGTTCATCAAGAAAAGTAATACTAAAGCATTATAGATAAAGTAATGAGAGAAAAATAATTATAATAAATATTTATTCATAAAAACATAAAGCGCTTTTAATAACTTAAAAAAATGTTTTAAAACATTAGATATCTTATTGCAAAAAATGGAAATGGGAAAAGGAAATCATTTAGCAAATAAAAATACACACTGTCAAAATCTGAGTCAGGGTCTCCTGAAGACCCGGAATCACAATGGGCACTGCCGGTGCCTGAGCCTGTCCCACTGGAGCACACATAGAGGGAACCTGGTCCTGAATAGTAGGGGGATCCACTGGTAATGTCCTGACTGATGCACGGGATGGTCCCCTACCGCTGCCACAGCCTCGACCGCGGCCTCGACCCCTAACGGGTCCAGCTAGTGTCTGGTCACCTGATCAGTAGCGCGCGTCCTCACCATCTGTGACAGAACGAAACAACAAAAATTTAGATTTGCAGAATCAATAGAATGCCACGACACTATTCAAGAAAATGAGATTTTTCGTAAGAGGTTTGTAGCCTCTCGAAGATAAGTATAGATGTCTCTGTACCGATCCGCCAGACTCTACTAAACCTGCTCATGACCGTTGAATCCTATGTAATCTAGTGCTCTGATGCCAACTTGTCACGACCCCAAATCCTAACCGACCGTGGTGGCGCCTAACGTGGAACTAGGCTAGCCAAATATCATAATATTACACATCTCATTTAGTGAAATTTACCAATATCATTAATAACACTTCATAAAAAGTATATAATTTTTAAATCTTTTACAAAGCAAAATGAGCTACAGTTTATAACCATTCCCCAGATCTGGAGTCAACAGGTCACGAGCATCGAAGAATAGTCCGGTAACAACACTGGCATAATACATGGTCCCAAAATGGAATACTAAGTACAAAAATAAGGAAAGGAAAATGGAGGTGATGCGGACGCTGGACAATTACCTCAATTTCCCAACGTTGGCACCGTACGGACTCAGATGGCTACCGCTCAGTACCAGTACCTGGATCTGCACACAGAGGTGCAGGGAGTAATGATGAGTGTGCCAACTCAGTAGTAATGAAATTAAATCAAGTAAGACGGTAAGAAACACACAATAACAAAACATCAATTCCTAATTAGTAAAATACTGAGTCTAACAATGAATACATTTAGGCAATATCTTTAAATCTAGTTTTCTGTAAAAAACCATTTGAATAAGTATGATTTCAATGTTTATCAGTAAAATTCTCAAGAATGTTAGCATAAAGGTGAAATGAATCATAATCAATTACTCAGGTAAAAATATCATCATAAAACGCCCCTCGGGCCAGTCATCACTCAGTATCAGTCACTTAGCATGCCACAATCACTCAATAATAGTCACTCAGCACCTCACAATCACTCAATAAGAGTCACTCAGCACCTTACAATTACTCGTCACTCGGCACTCGCACTTAGTAGGTACCTGCGCTCACTAGGATGTACAGACTCCGGAGGGTTCCTACAACCCAAGCGCTATAAACAACAAAATCATGGCAATAATCACTCTAGTACTCGGCGTCTCACATATCATAACAGTGCAATATGCTGCGGCGTGTAGCCAGATCCAAAATATCCTCACAATATTGGCTCTCGGCCTCACTTAGTCAGAAACTCTCAGAATGCCACTCGGGCCATACATAAACGGGGCTCTCGACCCAAAATAGTATTTTATATCATGAAATAATATAACCAAGTTTGAACATTGAAGACAGTTTAACTAAAATGACTTAGTGAAAATCATAGTTACCATAGTGAGGAATATCAGAAAAACAGCCCCCAAGAGGTCTAAACAGGTATGCACGAGGCCCCAAACATGGCTTACAACCTAGATACATCAAAAGCACAAAATTACTATTTATCATAAGATTTAAAAGCAGATTCGCAACTCAATGTTTGCCTCCGAAAGAACAAGTTTCAAATTCCCCAACTTGTATACGCCACACACTCGTCATCCAGTGTGTACGTCACTACAAAACAATGAAAAAATGCTACGTCCGGGGTTTGATACTCTCAGGACAAGATTAAAAGTACTACTTACCTCAGACTAGCGCGAAAACCTACTCCGCAATACTCTTGC
Organism: Nicotiana paniculata; assembly: GCA_005239505.1. NCBI lineage: Eukaryota > Viridiplantae > Streptophyta > Magnoliopsida > Solanales > Solanaceae > Nicotiana > Nicotiana paniculata. The sequence continues at coordinate 21,025 of ML332044.1, forward strand.
CCCTCGAATCGGCTCTCGGAAGCTCCGAATCTATCAAAACCAGATTTATCACACCAAAATATGCTAGGAAGATAAACCCAATCATAAAATATCAACATTAGGCACAATTCCCGAAATTGGCAAAATCCGACCCCCGAGCCCACATTTCGAAACTCGATAAGTTTATACCACAATGATCCTTATCCTCTCACGAGTCTATACATATCAGGATTAATGAAATCAGAGTTCAAATGACCCATCAAATCACATATAATGGAGTTATGGAGTCAAGAATCTTACCTCCAAGTGATTCCCCTTTGCTTTGCTCAAAAATCCCTCCCAAAAGCTTCAAACCCGTTAAAAATGATGGAAAAGGGAAGAAGGGTCGCGAATTGGCTTTTTATATACTGCCCAGGTATTTCATCATTGCGATAGCGGGACCATCCACGCGATCGCGAAGGACAAACTCACTGACCCCCAATCTTTACTCATTGCAATCGCAACATGTACCCCGCGATCGCGATGCGCGGACTCCCTGACCTATGTGATCGCAACCAACTCTATGCAATCGCATAGAGTAATTCCAATACCTCGCTGCCACTCCAAATTCTTCTATGCGATCGCGACTTCAAATTCCTGTTCGCGAATCACAGCCTCATCACACTACGCGATCGCATCCCTGACTGTACGATCGCGAAGAACAAACTCACCCCTGCCACCAACAAGACTACGTGATCACAAATGAAGCCCTGCAATCGCGTACAAGAACACCAACATTAGAAACACCATATTTTCAGCAGACTCCTAAGACCTAAAAATGCCCGTTTAAGCATCTGAAATACACCATAGGCCTCCGGGACCTCAATCAAACCTACCAACACATCCCATAACATCATCCAAACTTAGTCGATCCTTCTAAACACCAAAAACAACACAAAAACACCAAAATCACATCAAATTCAAGCCTATGAACTTTAAAATTTCTAAATTTCACCAACGATGCCCAAACCATCCAAAACACCTCCGATTGACCTGAAAATTTGCGCACATATCCAAGTTTCCATTACGAACCTGCTCCATATTCCGGAATTACATTCCGACCCCGATAGCCTATTTTCCACTATCGGCCGGAATTCGCCAAAACTATCTTTCGCCAATTCAAGCATAATTCTACACCGGATATCAAAAATGCATTCCGAACACACTCCTAAGTCCCAAATCACCTAACGAAACTATCCGAGCCATAAAATCCGCATTCCGAGATTGTTTACCAATAAGTCAACTCCCAGTTGACTTTTCCATCTATAAGGCTATTTTTAGAGACTAAGTGTCTCAATTATCACTACAACCATTTCGAACCCGATCCAACCGACTCCAACACATCATAAACAGTATAACCAATGCATGACAAGGAAAAAATAGTAATAATAATGCAGATTCTACGGAATGACCGGCCCGATCGTTACATGTTTCCTCTAATGTGATTGAGTGAAGGGGGCCGTGATCGTGAAGCTTACTGGTAGGTTGAAGTTGTTCTACGCATTCATGAGGATGGGTCTGCTATGCGAATGCATGAGTAGTGCTGCATTCGCGATGAAGGAAGATGAGGGATAGGAAGGTTGATATTGATACCCAATTTTTTCGTCATATTTTTTTAATAGTATATATACTTTCAAAATATCATTTTTGCATCATTATTTAATTTACAAGAGTTATAAAGTATTTTCTATAATTTTTTAAGCTTCAAAATCCATTTTCTTGCATTTTAATTACTTGAATATTTATTATTTACCCTTTTAAACTATTTCGTGATGACTTAATCATCAAAATTTATTAAATGTATCCATATATATGCTTCATAATATCTTAATATGTTTTACATAATTACATTTTGTATTTTAAAGATATTTTACATAATTTTACAATAACAACCTATATTCTATACATAATTGTATTTATTATATTATTTATACTAAAATAGCATTTATTATATTTTTATAATATTAAGCTATTATTTTTAAGTATTTTAATGCATAAGAAATATTTTAATTTATTGAATATCCAATTTTATAATTTATTTTTAATTAATTTCTTGTATTTTAAATTATTAACCCAATATAAGCCTAATTTTCGGACCAATTAAGGTCCGGACAAATAGGCCCATCCCCAATTGACCCCTATAATTCAAAAACCAAATGACCCAACAGGTACGCCCCATCAGCGACCCGCTTTACCCGACCCTAGCACCCTCTAATCTCGGCCGGTTATATCAAATGATCAACGACCCATAATAAACCCCTCACTCTCCTTATATCTTTCACCCCTAAACCGTAGGGAAATTCTCCTAAATAGCCGCCCCCAAATCCTCCTCTTCTCTCTTTTCTGAATCCCTATTAGCCGCCTCACCAATCTCTCCCCGATTTCGACAGGGAAATGGAACCATCTAATGATTCACTTACCTTACTCGTAACCCTCGCCATTATGGACACACATGTGGAAATACTTGATGGGATCGGGCTAGATCGACTTTGATCTTGGACATTTGAATAGTATTTCGTCCATATAGATAAAAAGAGGCTCGATTCCTCAAACTAGTTGGCCGATTTCAACCGTCAAACCCCAACTAGGGTTTGGGATTTAATTTCCTTCCTTTACTGGTTGCTTTATTGGTTGCATATATATTTTTCTTTTCCTTTCTTATGTTTTCTTGATTTCTTTCCTTAATTATTCATCTGATTTAACTACTCTATAAACCCTTCCCCTAATCCCCCTACAGGACCATAAAAAATTATTACTCTCACTCTTCTCTTCATTCATTCTCTCGCTTACTTTGTTACACTTGGATATGTTTTGGAACCTAAAGGACTCATTCGCTCACTTACTCTGTTACACTCAGATTATTTTTGAAACTGTTCAGTTTTTGGCCGACTGAAAGCCAAGGCCATAATAATACTAAACAACCTCCTCCGGTGCAAGCACTGGTCAGAGCTCTTCTTGAGGCTCTTGTGAACTCTGAAGCATCGGGGATTTTGGTTTCCATTGTCTTCTTTCATGTGATGCTACTGAATCACTACTGCTATTCTAAATTCCACACTCTTTTGCTCGTTTAACTTTATTACTGGTTAGTGCCATGTGCCCTCATAATACTACTCATTTCTGTTTGTGCTTATGTTACGTTCATTAGTGTTATCTGGATTTCTCTGAGTTAATTTAGAGATTATGCCTTTTCATATACAATTCTGCTTATCGTAGTATTTCTCTATAGTTCCATTAGCTTCAATTATGTGTAAGTTTTGATGTTAACTCATATGCATATAGCTAAGTTGATTCATGACACCTGCCAGGTTCATGATTGAAACCTAATTGATGGTTGTTGAACTTTGTTTAACCCCTTTTGAGACTATGTTCTCGCTCGAAATTTCTCTATTCATGTCGAATCATTTGTCCCTAATTTGCTATTTCTCTGCAAGTCATGCCAAAATTCGTTGCCTAACCTTATAAGTATTCAACCTAAATGATAATTATGCTACTTCTACTTGTTGCTTATCTGAGTTTGGATTCTTGCTTTGTTCTGTACTATCATTATAACTAACTCATTCCCAAATTATGTTCTAATTTTTGTTGAGACATTCATGCTCTACTTGTTATCTTTATGGAGCTCTCTGTTAGCTATGATCTTTTCCCATGCTATTTGTAACTCTACTGTGTTCCTGAATTGCTCAATCTTGTGTTACTGAGTATTAATTGAGACCATTAGAGTAGATCCCATAACAAACATTTTTCCCATATGTGTGACCAACTAGCATAAGGTTTGATGTTTGTCTGATGTGAAGGTAACATATTTTGTTCACTATAAAGTATTCTCGTATTGTATTTGATACTCAGCATGTTAAAATTTTCTAATTCTCGACTAAGTGATTTATCGAACCTATTCTGTTATGTTGTCTTCATTAAGTCTTCATGTTCAAACTTTTCATGTGAAGTCTATGCTCTATTTGTTATTGTCTATGACACTACTAGATTTTCATGCTTGAATCTTGTGTCTAAGGTTCTCTAGGCTAATTCTGAATCAGTTTACTTTTGAAACTCTTTTTTTTAATAGTTCACTACCCCATGATAGTCAATTATGTTACTTTAGCCTCTTTTTTTTTTAAATGCAAACAAGAATCTGCCTTGTGGACTTGTCTGTATTTCATGTATTCTTGTCCATTATTTTGGCTAGATCTGTTGTTAGCCTTAGGAATTAAGTATAAAAACTGTTAATCGATTCCATGAGTATTTTGTCACTTGTAAGGCTGAATTGGGCATTCCTTTGGTTAAGTATGTTATTAGTTTGCGCCTGATATGATGGGCCTGCTTTGATACTGCAGGTCTGAAATGCAATGCTCGCATTTGAAGTTTGGGCCTGCTGTCTGTGTGAAGTTCTAAGCATACTGGAAGGCTTAGATGTATTATTATGTTATTCTGTATTTGAAACTGGTCTGAAGCTTTTTTCAATAGTTTATGTAATAGTTTGTAAAATTGAATAATTGGGTAAATCAGTAAAATTTTACAAACAAGTACATTCTAGTGCTTGCATAAAAGGGTAGAAAACATGCCTATAAGGTCTACGTGGTATATTTGTTATTGCTTAACATGCCATATATGCTATTTAATTTTATGTGTTGTACACTAATAGAAAGAATGCATATAAGTGTCACACACGCACTTGACTTAACTTGTCAAAGCATTTCAACTCAAGTATTTGTTATACCTGTCTCCATGTCTTCTACTCTGCACACTTAGGCGACATGCCTATAGGATGTAATAGCACATGCCTTGCTAATCTAGATTCCATATTTATAGGATAACCCAACTGGTCAAATTGCTTCTATTATTTTAGTGCACTGCCCCGCCTAGATGTCATGTCTATAAGAATAATGTGTTATAAAATCAACTTAATTGTCAATTGTTAGAAACCCTGCCTATAGCATGTTGTTGCGCATAAGTTTATTTATGATATCAGTGTTGTTAATACTAGAATCTCAAAGTTGTGTCACTGCCAAGTCGCGCAATTGTTAGGAACCATGCCTATAGGACATTAACGTTTGCCTAAGCTGCACGCTTATGAAAATCAGCATTAGTAATCTGGTAACTCGTATTGCTTTATTTCCTCAGCAACAACTAGAAATCATGATTATAGGACTTGCAATGTTTCAATCCGTCTGCACGCTGCTTATATAATACTTGAACTCAGAATCACACAGAAATCCACCTTATAGGATTTTGACAATTAACATCATATAATGCTTAATCTAAAAACTCGTGACCGATTGCGCTCTTTCACGCTTATGTGTTCAGGCTAACCTGAGCCTTTCATTGATATTATGTGCAATTCTGCCATTTTTGAATGCTGCCTAATTTTTGTCATTTTGAGCACTCTAAGTGAATTCTAGAACCACCCAAATAGAGTTCCAAAGCCTTCTGGGCCATAGGTATGAGACGGGTAGTACACACATAGGGTATGGCCTAGAATTGAATTAGAACGCCTTTAGTTAAACAACTTCAACAAAGTAATCGGGTAGCATAAGATGATAATCTGTGCCCACTGAATAATAGTAACTCCTGCCTAAAGAAATTTGCGAACTATTATTTATGTTGCACGGGGTGATTATTTACGCTAGAAACCTTAGGACCCCCCTTTATTTATATATTTGATATCCATAATTTGTAGTTTAATATAAGACTAATGAAGTTGTATCTTTGTAGTCCTACTAAGTTTTTCACCAATTCTCATATGTTTCAATAAGACTTTTGAATTTTGAATCTGTCTTTATTTATTTGATCACCAAGCCTAATTACATAATCCACATATTTTAAAGTTTGGCCGAGAACCACAATTGTGGACCTCGAAGAGTGTCTAACACCTTTTCTTTTAAGTAATTTGAGCCCTTACACGATCTTTGGTGGCGTTGACTAGTCAAATAGAGTTATTTGCAAGTAGGTTCCCCAACGCACCTTAAAAAGCATTAGGTGGCGGCTCTTCTCTTTTATTACCTATTTTAAAGAGTTGTCATACATCGAAACCCGATTTCGTGAGATAACAGGCGCAACAGCTGATGCGTTGCTCTACGCGATCGCATAAGAGTGATCATGATCGCGTAGATTTAGAGTTTTACTCACCGCTTTCGCGACATGTGGAGTGTGTTCTCATAGGTCATTTTGTGAGGGAAGCTACTTTTTTCTTCACGATCACGAGGGACTTTTAGGTATCGCAAAGAAGAGTCACGGCGCAGTAGTGTTAAATTCAAAATCGAGGGTTTGAACCCATTTTTCATATTTTGAGCTAGAGACCTCAAAGTTGTGGCGATATTTGAAGATATTTTGAAGAAATTAATCGGGATTAGTGGTTCTAACCCGGATTTGACTATATTCCATGAATCTATTGGTGAGAACTTCTTAGGCTAAGTTTTAGAGTTTTGAAAGGTGATTCGAGATCGGATTTAAGTAATTCTTGTATGGCTGGAATCGTTATCGAATGGGTGTCCGGATTTTATAATTTTTGTCGGGTTTTGATATGGAGGTTCGGGTTGAATTTTTGAGTTGTCTTTGTGTTTCATTGTAAATATGGTAACTTTATTGTTTGAAATAGTTTTGTAACGTTTATATTTATGGTATGAATTTTTTTGTCTATATTCGATCCATTCGGAGTCAGATGACCGAAGGAAAAGCTTACTAGTGGATTGAGTTGGCGTGTTTTGAGGTAAGTGTCCTGCCTAACTTTATGTGGGAACTTACCCCTTAGGTTTGGTATTGTTTTGTGATAATTGTTATGTTTGGAAGCCGCGTACACAATGTGCCAAGTGTGTACATGGGATAAATCTGAAATTAACCGGTTTTAGCTATGCAAAATCCTTATATGGCATTACCGACTTATCTTAACATATTATATTCATCATCATTAGTCTATTCTCACATGTTCTAAGTAACAACCCGGTCGGTCATTTCGAGAGTTGTAGCCTTATTCCCCCATTTTCTGCTTATTGTTTGCTTTACTGTTATAGTATGAGTTATCGGGGCAGTTGGTTCGTGTCCGGAAGGATTTTTGAATGTTTGAGACATTTAATCTCATATGGGAAGCTTAAGTTCGAAAAGATGGCCGAATGTTTACTTATGTTTGGAAAACCCTGGATTAGAGTTTTGATGGTTCTGTTAGCTCCGTTGCGTGATTTTGGGCTTAGGAGCGCGTCTGGATAGTGATTCGGAGGTGTGTAGTAGAATTAGGCTTCAAAAATGAAAGTTGGAATTTTGGAAAGTTTGACTGGGGTGGAATTTTATATATTGAGTTCAGATTGGATTTTCGGAAGTCAAAGTATATTCAAGGCGTCATTTGTGACTTGTTTACAAAATATGAGGTCAATCGGACGTAGTTTGATAGGTTTCAACGTCGCTTGTGGAATTTGGAAGTTTCAAAGTTCATTAGGCTTGAATTAAGCGCCATTCACATTTTCGATGTTGTTTGAGGTGATTTGAACGATCGATCAAGTTTGTATCGTGTTTTAGGAATTTCTGATATGTTTGGTTGAGAACCCGGGGGCCTCGGGTTAATTTTGAATGGCTAACAGTCTTGGAATTGAAGTTGAAAAGTTGTTGAAACTTGGGTTCTGCTGGTTTAATTGCACCTGTGGAGTGAACTCGCAGGTGTGAGGCAAGACAGTGTAGATGCAACCTTTGGTAAGGTGTGAGTTGTGGCCGTATGTGCGAAGATTTTGCCGAACCTACGTGACCGCAGATGCGGTAGTAGGACCGTAGAAGCAGAAGTTGACTGTGGGCTGGGCTCCACAAAAGCGGATATGTCCTCCTAGAAGTGAGCCCATATAACTGAGATTTTGGTATGCAGAAGCGTAACCCTTCGCAGAAGTGGGTGACTTGGTCGCACCCGTGAAGCCCAAATGTGGGTTAGTGGTCGCATGTGTGGAAAGCCTGGGCAAAAACTATATAAGCGAGGGTTCCGAGATTTTTCACCATTTCTAACATTTTGAGCTTGGATTTTTGAGGTTTTTAAGAGGATTTTCACTGGGATTCTTGAGGTGAACTCCTTGAGTTCATTTTTCTTTAATAATTAGGTTTATCCACTGATTTCCACCTAGTTTGTGTGTTTTTGAGGTGTAATTTAAGGGTTTGAGGCTAGATATTTGGAGAGTTGATTTTGGGGATTTGAAGGGCCATTTGGTGTCAAATTTTGATGAATTTGGTATGAATGGACTCATTAGTGTATGGGCTTTTGGGTTTTCTGGCTTTTGTTGGATGTCGAGACGTGGGCCCTGGGACAGCTTTGGCCACTTTCAGAGTTTGGCTGATAATTGATTCCTTTAAACCGTGTTAATTGCATTGTACTGCTTGTTGCTAAATTCGGCACGTTTGGAGGGCGATTCGCGAGTCGAAGGCATATTAGAGTAGTGTTTTGCTCGGATCGAGGTAAGTAACAATTCTTCTTGTTTTGAGGATATGAAATCGCAGGTTTTATGTTGTGTGATCGATTTGGAGGTGACGCACATTCTAGGTGACGGGCGTGTGGGCGTACACCGTTAGAATCAGACTTGATCCATTCCTTTGAAATTGCGAACTTGAATAGCTTGTTGCTATGTCTATATTCTCCATGGGTTATAGAAACTTAATTGAAATTCATGCTAGACATCATGTTTTGGCTATGTGTAAATAATTTTGGAGCCCACAGAAGTTGTGTACATGTTGAACTACCCGTTATTTGCTGTTTGCACTTTGTTTTAGATTTTTCTTGTACATCATACCTCGGTGTCTATTGTCCTTTGTTGATAGATCATGTTATTGCTTGGCTGATTTTCATGACTTTTGAGAGCTCGAGAGACTAGAGAGGTTACTGAATGAGTTAGGATTTGAATGCCGAGCTATGAGCAATATGTATGTATATGTGTGTGTGTGTGTATACATGGATGAGGTTGCACGCCGCAACGAGCCTTAGGTCTCTATTTATATAGATCTTGTTGCATGCCGAAACGAGCCTTAGGGCTGTATATATGGGGATTAGATTGCATGTCGCAACGAGCCTCATGGTTGTTTATATATTGATGGGATCGTCTTGCACGCCGCAACGATATAACACTTGCACTGAAGGAGCCCCTCCGGAGTCTGTACACCCCAAGTGCGTGCAGGTACATATTGCGTGTGAGTGTTGAGGGCTGAGAGCAGAGTGATGAGCTATTAAGAAATAGTGAGCGATTGTTTCCCTGAGAGGCTGTATTTTCTTTCATTTCTTGTTCACATAGTTTCCATATCTCACTGTTCGAATCTTCTAAGAGATATTTTATCCAGTTTTACTTGAACTTGGCATGTATAAACGAATTTGATTGAAATTGCCGAATTTGGAGGCGTCTAATTTTTCCTTGTTGAGAGTACTGAAATTTAATTATAACTGTGTAGCTCGTCACTATCTTCAGTTCTTTATTTACTATTATTACTTACTAAGTTGGTTGTACTCACGCTACACTCTGCCCCTCACGTGCAAATCTAAGTGCTTCCGGTCACGGCGGATGTTGAGTAAGGAGTTGAGATCTTGGAGACTATCCAGGTAGCTGCAAGGCATTCGCAGGCCTTGACTCTCCTTCGTTATCTTGATTTGTAATTCAATTCTTATTCGCTAGACATTGTAGTAGACTATACTCGGTGACACCCTGGTTTTAGAAGATATTTGCAGTGCGTTGTGGATTCGTTTATGTTTTAAAAAGGTTTTCTTAAATATTAACTGCTTTCCATATAATTTTCAAGCTTTTTCTATGTTGAGATGGTTGAGTAGTGGCTTGCCTAGTTCCACGATAGGCGTCATCACGACGGTTGGTTTTTGAGTCATCACAAGTTGGTATCTAAGCCTAGGTTACATAGGTCTTACGAGTCATGAGCAGGTTTAGTAGAGTCTTGCGGATAGGTACATAGACATCTATACTTATCTTCAAGAGGCTATCGAACCCTTAGGAAAATTTCACATTCTTGTCATTCAGATTGTTGATTCTGATAACTAAAATTATGTTATTCTATTCTCTCACGAATGATGAGAAAACGTACTACTGGTCATGACGGACATCCACCAGTAGCACTAACTAGGACCGCGAGGGGCCTAGGTCGTTGTAGAGGCTGTAGTAGGGGCATGGGTGCAGCTCGCACAAAAGCTAGGGTAGCATCTGCAGACCCACCATTCGTTCCTGCTCAGGAGCAGGTACCAAATACAGTTGAGCCAGTGGGTCCAGCTCAGGCACCAGCTGTGCCCATCGTGATTCCAGGCCTTTAGGAGACGTTAACTCAAATTATGACCGTGTGTACCAGTCTTGCTTAGGCGGTCTATGTTCCGGGCACATCACCACTTATCAGGCCGGGGGTAGTACCCAGACTCCCGTCGTCCGTACACCAGAGCAGGTGATGCATGGACTCCGGACAACAGGGACACTACCAGCCCAGCCGACTGCAACTTCTCAGGCCCCTATGATCCCAGTTATGGCTGATGATGAGCATAGGAGACTTGAGAGACATAGGAAACTTCGACCTCCATAATTTAACGATGATGAGTTAGATGATGCTCAGGTTTTTTTGGATAAGTTCAAGCGGATTGTTCAGACAACGGGTATTCTACAGACCAATGGGGTCTCATTCATTACTTTTTAATTTTTTGGGGCTTCTCGCAGAAGGTGGGAGGCTTATGAGAGGCGTATGCCGATTGGTGCAGTACCACTTACAGGTAGGAGTTGTACGTTCTCTTCTTGGAGAAGTTTGTACTGCAGCTCACAGAGAGGAGCTGTGCAGACAGTTTGAGCAATTTCATCAGGATTGCATGTCTCTAACGTAGTACGAGATGAGCTTTTCTAAGTTTGTTCGTCACACAGTTTGGCTAGTTACCACTAATAAGGAGAGGATTAGGAGGTTCATTAATGGCCTCACATATCAGTTGCGGTTCCTTATGACTCGAGTGAGTGTATTTGTGCTATTATTGATGAGGTAGTCCACATTTCTCAATAGATAGAGATGGTCCGTAGTCAGGAGCGGGTAGGGGTCGTCCCCATGGGCATGCTCAGACGGCTCGTCTAGTTCACTATGGTGCATCATCCAGCTATGGTTCTTACATGTCTTATCAGGGGCAGTCATCTCTCAATGCCATTCCAGCTCAGAGTTCGTCACGTGCTCCATTGATTCAGGGCTCATTTATGCCAAATCCTTCTACCAGTTATCCCAGTGCTCAAGGATCCCTTCAGGCTCGACCACCATTTCAAGCATCGGGTAGTTGCTATAAGTGTGGAGAATTTGGTCATATCAGGAGATTTTACTCCCCGCCTTACGGGAGCTTCGGCTTAGCTAAGGAGTCAGACTACGGCTTCAGCACCAGTTACTTCACCACCCTCTCAGCCATCTCAGGGTGGGGCGCAGTCAGCTAGACGTCGCCCTTGAGGGGGAGGCCAATCAGGTGGCGCTGAGGCCCGATTCGATGATATTCTACCAAGCCAGATGTTGTTTCTTCGGATGTAATTATCACATGTATTGTCTCAGTTTTCCAGAGGGATGCCTCTATATTATTTGACCCTGGTTCCACTTATTCATATGTATCATAGTAATTTTCTCATCAATTAGATATGCCCCTTGAGTCCTTATTTTCATCTGTTCAAACTCTACGCCCGTGGGCAATACTATCAATGCGACTATTGCGGGATTGAAGACCAGAGTTGATCCTTTGTTGCTTAGTATGGTGGAATTTGACGTAATTTTGGGTATTGATTGGTTTTCTCCATGTCATGCTATTCAAGATTGTCACGCTAAGACCTGACATTGGCAATGTCGGAATTGCCAAGGATTGAGTGTATAAGTTCTCTAGACTACATTCCCAATATAGTGATTTCATATTTGAAGGCCCAAAATATAGTTGGGAAGGGTTGTTTATCTTATTTGGCCTTTGTGAGGGATGTTAGTGTTGATGCTCCCGTTATTGATTTTGTTCTCGTGGTGCAGGAGTTTTCGGATATGTTTCCTTCAGACCTATCGGGCATGTCGCTCAATAGGGAAATTGATTTTGGTATTGACTTTGTGCCGGGAAATCATCCCATTTCTATTCCGCCGTATTTCAAGGCACCAACTGAGTTGAACGAATTGAAGGAGCAACTTCAACACCTCCTTGATAAGGGGTTTATTCGGACTAGCGTGTCCCCATAGGGTGCACCAGTTTTGTTTTTTGAAGAAAAAGGATGGTATTATGAGGATATGCATTGATTATAGGCAGTTGAACAAAGTTACAATCAAGAACAAGTATCCTTTCCCGTGTATTGATGATCTGTTTCACCAGCTTAAGGGCGCGAGGGTGTTCTCTAAGATTTATTCGAGGTCTGGGTATCCCCAGCTAAAGATTCTGGACTCGCATATTATGAAGACAACATTTAGGACCTGTTATGGTCATTATGAGTTCCTTGTGATGTGTTTTGGGTTGACCAATTCCCCAACAACGTTTATACATATGGTGAACAATGTGTTTTAGCCTTATCTCGACTCCTTTGTTATAGTGTTCATTGTGGATATCCTGGTGTAATATCATAGCCCGTAAGAGCATTCCCAACATTTAAGGATTGTGTTGCAGTGGCTGTAGTATGAGAAACTTTATGTTAAGTTCTTTGGGGCACGTGGTGTGTAGTGAGGGTATTCAGGTGGATTCCAAGAAGATAGATGCGGTTCAGAGTTGGCCCAGATAGTTTTCAACTACGGAGATTCGGAGTTTTCTTTGCTTGGGCGGTTATTATCGTCACTTCGTGGAGGGTTTCTTATCTATTGCATCGCCCTTTACGAAATTGATCCGAAAGGGTGCTCTTTTCGGGTGGTCGAATGAGTGCGAGGAGAGATTTTAGAAGCTCAAGACTGCCTTGACTATAAATCCAGTTCTAGTTTCGCCTTCAGCTTCAGGCTCTTACAAAGTATATTATTATGCTTCTCGATCGGTATTGCGTGTGTCTTGATGTAGGAGGGAAGACAGATTTCTTATGCTTCACATCTCCTAAAACCCATAAGAAGAACTACCTTGTTCATGATTTTGAGTTAGCTTCCAGCGTTCATGCATTGAAGATTTGGAGGCATTATCTCCACGTTGTTTCTTGTGAGGCGATTACGGATCGTCGGAGCCTCTAGCACTTATCCAAATAAAAGGATCTAAATTTGAGGCAGCGGAGATTGTTGGAGCTACTAAAGGACTATGATATCACCATTCTATATCATCCGCGGAAGGCCAATGTGGTGGTCGATGCCTTGAGAAGAAAGGAAGTGAGTGTGGGTAGTCTTGCATTCATTCCCATTGAAGAGAGACCTCTTGAAATTTATGTTCAGGCTTTGGCCAACCAGTTCGTGAGATTTGATATTTTGGAGCCTAGCCGGGTTCCAGCTTGTGTGGTTTCTCGTCCTTCCTTACATGATCACATCAGAGAGCGCCAGTAAGATGATCATATTTGCTCGTCCTTAAGGACACGGTTTAGTACGGTGATGTTAGAGATGTGATTATTGGGGATGATAGGGTATTAAAGATGTAGGGTCGCATTTGTGTTCCCAATATGGATGGACTATGTGAGTTGATTCTTGAAAAGGCCCACAGTTTGCATTATTCCATTCATCCGACTGCTGCGAAGATGTATCAAGACCTGAGGAAACACTGTTGGTGGAGGAGGATGAAGAATGATATATTGGGATTTGTAGCTTGGTACCTTAACTGTCAGCAGTTGAAGTATGAGCATAAGAGATCGGGTGGATTGCTTCAGAGGTTAGGGATTCAATAGGGGAAGTATGAGCGGATCACCATGGATTCCGTAGCTGGGCTCCCACAGACTTCAAGGAAGTTCGATGCTATATGGGTGATTGTAGATTAGCTTACCAAGTATGCGCACTTCATTCCAGTTGGTACTACATATATTCCTCAGAGCGATTGTCTGAGATTTACATCCAATAGATTGTATTTCTTCACGATGTTCCAGGATCCATAATTTACGATCGTGGTACGCATTTTACATCACAATGATGGACAGCGGTACAACGAGAGTTGGACACCAAGTACGAATTAAGCACAACATTTCACCCTCCGACGAATGGACAGTCCGAGTGCACTATTCAGATATTAGATGTCATGATACACACTTGTGTCATTGATTTTGGGGTTCTTGGGATCAGTTTTTACCACTCGCGGAGATTGCCTACAGCTACCAGTCAGGCATCCAGATTGCTCCGTAAGAGGTTTGTATGGGAGACGGTGTAGATCTATGGTGGGTTGGTTTGATCTGGGGGAGGCTAGGCTTTTGGGTACTGACTTGGTTCAGGAAGGTCTATGATGTTTCTTACATGGTTGGGGAGAAGGTTCTGCTGAAGGTTTCACCCATGAAGGGTTTTATGAGGTTTGGAAAGAAAGCAAATTTGAGCCCTCGATACATTAGGTCGTTTGAGGTACTTCGGAGGATTGGGGAGGTGGCTTACGAGCTTTCCTTGCCACCTAGTTTTTCGGTGTACATCTAGTATTTCATGTTTCTATGCTCCAAAAGTATGTTGACAATCCGTCACAAGCTTTGAATTTCAGCACGGTTCAGCTGGATAGTGATTTGACTTATGATGTGGAGCCGGTGGCCATTTCTCATCAGCAGGTTCGAAGGTTGAGGTCAATGGGTATATCTTCAATGAAGGTGCAGTTGAGGGGTCATCCCGTAGATGAGGCTACTTGGGAGACCGGGCGGGAGATGTGGAACAGATATACACACCTATTTGAGACTCCAGGTATGTTTCTCGACCCATTCAAGGACGAATGTTTGTTTAAGAAGAGAGTTATGTAGCGACCTGGCCGATCGTTTCGAAAGTTGTAGCCCCATTCCCCTATTTTCTTCTTATTTTATGCTTTACTGTTGTCCACTGACTTATCAAGGTAGCTAGTTTGGGTCTGCAAGGATCTCAAAATGAATTGGGACGTTCATTCTCATAATGGGAAGCATAAGTTGGAGAAGTTGACTGGATGTTGACTTATGCGTAAACGACCCCGGACTCAAGTTTTGATGATTCCATTAGGTCCATTGATTAATTGGACTTAGGAGCGTGTATGGATTGTGATTCGGAGGTCCAAAGTAGAGTTAGGCTTGAAATGGCGAAAGTTTGAATTTTGGAAAGTTTGACCGGGTGGACTTTTTGATATCGAGGTTAGATTGGATTTCCGGAAGCTGGAGTAGGTTCGTGTTATCATTAGGCTTGAAATGGGTGCGATTAATGTTTTTGAGTTTTTTTGGGGTGATTTAAGTTTCGACCAAGTTCATATCGTGTTTTAGGACTTGTTGGTATGTTTGGTTGAGGTCTCCGGGGTATCAGATTGATTTCGATGGTTAACGAACTTGGAATTAAAGTTGCGAAGATACTGAAGCTTGGGTTCTGCTGGTGTAATTGCACATGCAGAGTCGACATCGTAGGTGCGATCTCGCAAGTGTGGGGGAATGCAGTGCAAATGCAGAGTTTCGCAAGGTGTGAGCTCTTTCCCCTGGTGCAAACATTTTGCCATACCTACGTGACCGTAGACGCGACAGTAGGACTGCAGAAATGGAAGTGGATTGTGCGATGGGCTCTGCAGAAGCGGATATTTCCTCGCAGAAGCGAGCCCGCATGAGCGTATCTCGTTGGAGAAAAGGGTGATTTGGTTGCACCCGCAAAGCCAAAGATGCAGGTAAGTGGTCGCATGTGCCGAAAGCCTGGGCAGAAACTATATAAGCGAGGGTTCCGAGATTTTTCACCATTTCTAAAATTTTGAGATCTAATTTTGGAGGTATTTAAGAAGAGTTTCAAGGGGATTTTTAGGTTAGTTCCTTGAGTTCATTTTTATTCAATAATTATGTTTCTCTACTGATTTTCCACCTAGTTGGTTTGTTTTTGAGGTAGAACTTAGGGGTTTGAGGCTAGAGATTTGGAGAGCTAATTTTGGGGATTTGTATGGCAACTTGATGTCGTATTTTGATGAATTTGGTATGACTGGACTCGTGAGTGAATGGGCTTTCGAGTTATTGAGACTTTAATCATTATTTCAGTTATTTATGCATGAATGTTAGGCTTACCTAGTGTTGGATACTAGGTTCTATCACGATATACTTCAGAGGGAAATTGTGGTCGTGATAATAATTTGGAGAAATTTTATAATCTTCTTATTGTTATAGTGGAGCTTTTGGATATTTGTGATCCCATGGTTTTGACCTTCGATTTGAAAGGTTTTCCACATTAAAATTTGGTGTTCTTACCTTCTTTATTTTGGGTTTGTGTCATCCTCGACAAAATAGTGGTATCAGAGCGAGGTTCAAGACAAGTTCATCTTGGCAGATTTATGTATAACCGCAACTTATTTGACAATAAGCATGATTTGGTTTGAGAAATTTAACCGGAGAGTTCGTCATGCTGAGACATACTTTGTGCTGAAGATTTGGCGTAAGACATGTTGAAGGTGATGTGAAGAAGGTGGATCAAGTTTATTTTTGTCAGAAAATTCAGCCAAATGGGGAGAATTGTTAGGTGTTTGCCCTGATTTTCTTACCATATTTGGTTTCACTATCTCATGAAGGAAAGGACAACATATTTCCCTTAATTGAGTTTTCCTTTTCTTAAAAGGATATTATAAAGCTCCCATTTTTGGCTAGTCTTTTTTCTTGGAGGAAAGGGTTTTTACCTCTATAAATTGAGAATCTTTCCTTCTCATTTACTAGCATCCACAATGTATCCATAAAGGGCTTGGTACTCTTGTTTTTTTTTGGGAGGGGGGTGGGGGAGGGGTTTGTGACGGTTGTTAGCCTGTCACTTATGTGTGCCTCTATGTGAGGTTCTCTATATTTTGTACTCTCTTTATATAGTGGATTGCTAATCTCCGCCCATGGATGTAGGTCAATCGACCGAACCACGTTAAATATTTGTGTCTCTTTTGGTATATTTCTCTTTTATTGTCTGATTTATCGTCGTTCAAGATTTGCTTTACTAACTTCTGCATGACACCCGATTATTTGGGTCCTAACAAAAAGTTCATTTATAATTAAGATTCCACTTTCAACATTCTGAAAGTCAGAAGTATAAAGACAGGGTCATCGATAAAAAATTGAAGAATATGGTCTATGAAGATGGTGGGGGTATTAATATAACATTATCCCATTAGTAATGAGTTATTTGAAAATATTATTCGTAAATGTTCTATGATCTTTCACCAGATTATCCCTCTTTAATAAATGCTCACTCGGCTAATGGGAGATTTGTACTTTCTAGAACAACTAATGGCTTTATTCAGTTGATATAAGGGAAATAATTATTATTTATTAATTAAAGATATTCTATAGATCAGATGCGATTGGTATACCATTTTGTTACACAGATAGGTTCGACATATCAGAAATCTCAAATTTTATACATATCACTAGGTTGACTAAATCTTAATTGAATTATTATGGTGACCCGATATGTCATCTAGAGTTTTAGAACCTAACTCTGTGTTTCAAAGCCTTCAATAGCTTCGTTAATCCGTCCTCAATTTACAAGCACAGTCGGGGTATTTTTTAGGAACGCTTTTATGGTAAAATTTGATAAAATATGAATTTTTTCCTTAAAAATTCATTTGAGTTGACTTCGATAAACGTTTTGAGAAAACGGATCCGGATCCGTATTTTGACGGTCCCGGTAGGTGTGTATTGTTGTTTGGGACATGGGCGTATGCCCGTAATTGAATTCGAAGGTCGCTAGCTCGAGTTATTGATTTTGTCAAAAAGTAAAAGCTTAAAGGTTTAATGATTTTAAAGAATTGAACGATGTCTGAATTTGTTGATATCGGGTCCATATTTTGGTTCTGAAACCCGGTATAGGTTCATTGCTATATTTATGACTTGTCTGTCAAATTAAGTGAGAAAAGGAGTTGGTTTGACGCGATTCATACGTCCGGTTGTTTGTTATAGAATTTCTAAAGTTTTCTTGAAAGTTTCATTTGATTTGGTGTTTGTTTCGTAGTTCTAGGCGTTATTTTGGTGTTTCGATCGCGCGAGCAAGTTCTTATGAAGTTTTTAGACTTGTGCACACCTTTGGTTTGGAAAGTCGAGGGCTAGGGTAAGTATCAGATAGACTAAGGAAGTTTTCTAACTTGGAAAATCTATTTTTTTAAGTTTCAGCTGCTCTCTCGCGATCAAGAAGGAGAATCTGGGTCAGTGATGACTTTTTCATACGCGAACGTGGAGCACTTGGGGGCCTGCTCTACGCGAACGCAGCAGGTCACACGCGAACGCGTAGTATAGTGAGGTGGGGGCTAGGAATCTGAGGATTTTCTCAACGAACACGAGCACAGGCTCGCGAACACGATGGCTAGGTGGACAGACCATCGGGAACGCGTGTAACTTATCCCGAACACGTAGGCCATTTGGGCCGCTACACTACGCGATCGCGTCAAGCCTTTCATGAATGCGAAGAAGAAGCTTGATGCCCAGTGATTTAAATGTTCCAAAGTCGGAATTTCACCCATTTTTCATAAACTTTCCATCACAGCTCATCCTAGAGGCAGTTTTGGAGGGAAAACTCAAAATCAATTAATAGGTTTGTACACTTTAACTCATTTTTATTCGTCTCTAACATAAACCATTTATTTCTGGCCCTAATCTTCGTTCTTCCATGGTAGAAAACTAGGGATTAAGGAAGAATTGGAGGTTTTTGTACATTAGGAAAGCCGAATTTCGAAACAAATTGCATAATCGAGCTCGGGGGTGAATGGGTAAATGGGTCTTGGTCCAAACCTCGGGTTTTGAACAAGCGGGCCCGGGGTCAATTTTTGACTTTTTGGGGAATGTTTGGAAATTCTAAATTTATGCATTGTAATTGATTCATTGACTTTTTGGAGGCGGATTCTAGGGGAAAGGCCCCAATAGATATTGAATTGGTCTTTAGGGCGAGGTAAATGTCGTGGTTAACCTTAAATTGAGGGATTAAGACTTGTTTGCCTACTTGCTACATGTTAGATGTTTGGTACAACGTACATGTGATCATGATATCCATGCTTAGTCTAGTTAATTATTAAATTAACTGTTCTTTTCGCATTTGTGAGCTATTTGAGATATTTGAGTATTGTTTTTTTCTGAAGTTGAGGATAGTGTTGTGGAAACGTTGTTGATGTGAGGCATGTTCTTGTTTATTTTATCTCCCTTTTATTTATGTTCATTGTTATATGGTAAGGGATAATTATAATGCACGAAGGGTGATGTCATTCCATATCTATTGATTTTGATTAAATTGAGATTTTTGGTTCACGGTGAAGTTGAGAGTAAAAGCACGAAGGGTGATGTCGTGCTAATATTATTGTTTCACAATGAGGTTGAGACTAAAAGCAATAAGGGTGATGTCGTGCCAATATTATTGTTTCATGGTGAGGTTGAGAATAAAAGCACGAAGGGTGATGTCGTGCAGTTTTGTTCATTATTTTTTATTCATTTTTGTTGGTTAAAGGTTTATTGACTCTTCTTATAATCATTCCTTCTAGTGTTTATCGTATCTTGCGCCATTTTTTGCATGTCCCCTCCCAAAATCACATGTATAGATTTTGCTTGTTATTGTTGTACGTATATTGTTATCTTCACTGGTTTATCTCTATGTGGTGTCTTGTCATAGCCTCGTCACCACCGTGTCGAGATTAGGCTCGACACTTACTGAGTACATTGGGTCGGTTGTACTCATACTACACTACGTACTTCATGTGCAGATTCTGGTGTTGGTCCCTGCTGTCGGCGAGGTGTTTCAGCTTTGATGTTGTCACGACCCAATCTTCCTTCCGCGAGAGGTCGTGACGGAACCTAGTCTCTACGACTAGGAAATCGCAACATTTTCGGAAAACAATAAATATGAAAGCGTAAATCTTAACTAACCGCAGCAGATAATTAAATAACTGATTTTAGAAAAGCCTCTCCAATTGTATTATACATCAGTATCTAGAAGGAGTAAAGAAAAAAGAGTACAAAAGAGATAGAGGGGGACTCCGAGGTCTGTGCACGCGAGAAGATGTACCTTGAAGTCTCTGGAGCAGCAACAAGTATGCAACTAAAAGTGAGGCTGGTAGGAGGTACCTGGATCTGCACACGGAAACATGTGCAAAAAAGTAGCATGAGTACACCACAATGGTACCCAGTAAGTGCTAAGCCTAACCTTTGTCGAGGAGTGACGAGGTCAGGTCAGGCCCACGTGTAAATAATAAATAAGGCAGGACAATATATACTAATAATAGACTAGAATTTAATAAAAGAAATAATAGCAAAATATTAGTACAATGCACAGGGGTAAATAACAGGGGATCTCACGAGATAACCGTCTCGTAGTTCCAAATCAATATACAGGGAGAGCTCCGGAGGCACCACCTCGTACTCTCAAACAAAATATACAAGGAGAACTCCCGAGGTACTACCCCGTAGTCTCTAAAGTAAATGTTCAGGGGGATCTCCCGGAAACCGTCTCGTAGTCCCAAATTATATATGCAGGGGGATTCGCGGGATACCGTCTCATAGTCCCAAAGTAATTACCCAACTCAAACAATGGATATAACAATTACACCATGAAGACCTATAGTTTAGACTAATTACAAGTCAAGAGAACGAGTAGGAACCCACTAAGCATGCTGCATAGAGTTCAAATAAACAATTAAGACATGTAGACACGCTATACTACGATAACACGTCTTATTCACCTCAAATTTTGCACACAAGTCATATTCAACATTACGGACCTACTACAACTTCAAGAGCCGAAATTCGACCCCGATATTAAAAAGTCTACTCCTGGCAAAATCTCCAAAAAATTGACTTTCGCCATTTCAAGCCCCAATCAACTACATACCTCAAATTCACAGTCCAGACACACTGTTAAGTCTAGAATCACCAAACGGATCTAACGAAACTGACGAAACTCTATTCCGGAGTCGTCTTCACATAGTTCCAACTACTTCCGAAATCTTAAGACATAAGCTTTTGTTTTAGGGACTAAGTGTCCCAAATAACTCTGAGGCTACAACAACAACCTCCCGATAAGTCACATGAGCAGAAAAAGAGATAGGGGAAACAGTAAAAAGGACATCGGGGCTATAACTCTCAAAATGCCCGGCCGGGTCGTTACATCCTCCCCTCTTAAAACAATCGTTCGTCATCGAAATGAGTATAGAGAAATACCTTAAGTTGTGAGAAGATGAGGATAATGGTTGCACAGATCATGCTCGGTCTCCCAAGTAGCCTCCTCGACTGGCTGACCCTGCCACTGAACCTTCATGGAAGCAATGTTCTTTGACCTCAGCTTTCTAACCTGCCTGTCCAAAATAGCCACCGGCTCCTCAACATAAGATAAATCCTTCTCCAACTGGATTGAGCTGAAATCCAAGAAATGAGACAGTCGCCGTGATACTTTCGGAGCATAGAAACATGGAATAATAGATGAACTCCTGCTAGACCGGGAGGCAAGAAACCTCCCCAACACGTCGCAATACCTCAAAGGGACCAATAAACCTTGGTCTTAGCTTGTCCTTCTTTCCGAACCTCATAACGCCTTTCATGGGAAAAAGCCAGAGCAAGACCCGCTCTTCAACCATGAATGCAACATCGCGAACCTTTCAAACCGCAAAACTCTTTTGTCTGGACTGGGTTGTGCGTAGTCGATCCTGAATCACTTTAACCTTCTCCTGAGCTTGTTGAACCAAGTCTTTACCCAATGATCTAGCCTCGCCTGGATTGAACCAACCCATTCGAGACCGACACCGCCTACCATACAGAGCCTTATACAGTGGCATCTGGATGCTTGACTGATAATTGTTATTGTAGGAAAACTCTGCAGGTGGCAGGAACAGATCCCACGAACCTCAAAATTGTGTCACACACACACAAATCATATTCTCTAATATTTGAATAGTGTGCTTGGACTGCTCGTTCGTATGAGGGTGAAATGATGTGCTTAGTGCCACTCACTCAAGTACCCAACTCATGTTGTACATCCCTCCAAAACTAAGATATAAATTGCGACCCGGTCAGAGATTATAGATACCAGCACGCCAAGAAGCTTGACGATCTCATGGATATACACTCGAGACAGCTGCTCGAAAGAATAAGTTGTCATCACAAGAATGAATTCGACTTGGTCAACCTATCCACAATCACCCAAAATGCATCAAACTTTCGTTGAGTCCGTGGAAGCCCAACAACGAAATTCGTAGTGACTCGCTCCTATTTCCATCCAAGAATCTCTAACTCTGGAGCAACCCACTTGGACGCTGATGCTCATACTTCACCTGCAAACAATTTAGACACCGAGCTACATACTCCATTATGTCCTTCTTCATTCTCCTCCACCAGTAATGCTGTCTCAAGTCCCAATACATCTTCGTGGCACCCGTATGATTGGAGTACCGCGAACTGTGAGCCTCCTGGAGAATAAACTAACGCAAAGCATTCACATTGGGCACACATAGCCTGCCCCGCAACCACAATGCAGTATTATCCCCAATAATGACCTCCTTAGCATCACCGTAGTGGACCGTGTCCTTAAGGACAAGAAGATGTGGGTCATCATACTAAGGCTCCCTTGTACGATCATAAAAAGAAGGTCGAGAGACTGCATAAGTCAACACTCGACTCAGCTAAAAATATCCAATATCACAAACTGACTAGCTAAGGTCTGAACATCAAACGCTAATGGCCTCTATGTTGTTGGTAGATATGCTAAGCTCCCCAAACACTCCTCCCGGCGACTCAAAGCATTGGCCACCACATTGGCCTTCCCATGATGGTATAAAATTGTGATATCATAGTTATAGGGCAACTCCAACCACCTCTGCTAATGCAAGTTCAAATCCTTTTGCTTGAGCAAATGTTTCAAACTGGGATGATCAGTGTAAATATCACAAGGGACACCATACAAATAGTGCCGCCAAATCTTCAAGGCATGAACAAAAGCTGCTAACTCAAGGTCGTGGAGAGGATAGTTCTTTTCATGCACTTTCAGTTGTCTGGATGCATATGCAATCACCCTACAATCTTTCATCAACACCGCACCAAGATCAATCTGCGATGCATCACAATATACAGTATAAGACCCTGAACATGCAAGCAATACCAATACTGGGGTAGTAGTCAAAGTTGTCTTAAGCTTCTGAAAGCTCCCCTCACACTCCTCTGTCCACTTTAACGGAGCACCCTTTTGAGTCAGCCTGGTCATAGGTGATGCAATAGATGAGAGCCCCTTACAAAACCACGGTAATACACCGCCAACCCAAGATAACTCCAAATCTCCGTAGCTGAGGACAATTTAGGCAAAATTTTCATTGGCTCTAGATTTTTAGGATCCACCTTGATCTCATCACTCGATACTACATGACCCAAGAATGCCATTGAGTCTAGCCAAAACTCATACTTCTAAAATTTTGCATATAACTTCTTTTTTCTAAAGTTCAGAAGCACAATCCTTCGATGCTGCTCATTATCCTCCGGAGTTCGGGAGAACACCAGGATGTCGTTAATAAACACAATGAAGAATGAGTCAAGATAAGTCCGGAACACACTGTGCATCAAGAGCATAAATGTTGCTGGGGCATTGGTTAGCCAAAAGACATCACAAGAAACTCGCAATGATCATACCGAGTCCTGAAAGCAGTCTTCGTGTCACGACCCAAAATCCATAAGGTCGTGGTGGCGCCGGACACCATTGTCAGGCAAGCCAGTCATTAAATGGTTAAGTTAAATTCCTGCTTTAATATTTGGAAATCATTACTTTTAATTTCGTTACATAATAATAATCGAATAAAAATCCGGTAAGTAAATACGGTAGATTAACGATCCAGTTTAATAAGGAAATCCCAAACACATCCCAGAACCCAGTATCACAAGTGCATGAGGAAATTCTAAGAATTTTACAGATACTACAATGCTTGTCCGAAATACAAATTGGACAAGGAATCTAAAATAAAAATAGTACAATAAATATGAGGGAGACTCCGTCGGTTGCTGGTCGACTCCAGATGGTGCAGCCCGCCAAAAGTCTCTAAGTCAGCCACATCACTGCGTCAAGCAGGGACACTAGCTATGTAAGTACCTGTGCAATAAAATCATGAATGGTTTAACTTTCTGGAAACTAGAATGCAAGGACTAATAACTTTTATGTTTCAAAACTTTTCATATTCTTTATAGATTTTGATATATATGCTTCTAAAGTCAACTCTGTGATCGCACTAACTGCTGTCCAAAACCAGCTGTTGCAACAAGAAAATCAACAGCTCTTTTGTCAGAAATTCATTCCGTTAACCTTTCCAAATTCACCCGAGGCCCTCGGGACCTTAACTAATTATACCAACATGTCCCAAAACATGATACAAACTCGCTTGAGGCCTCAAATTACATCAAATAACGCCGACATGAATCGCAGCCCAATTCAAGCTTAATGAACTTTAGAACTTTAAACTTTTACATTTGATGTCGAAACCTATCAAATCACATCCGATTGACCTCAAATTTTTGCATGCAAGTCACATTCAACATTACGGACCTTCTCTAACTTTCGGAATCGCCTTCCGACCCCGATATCAAAATTTTCACTTCCGGTCGGATTTCTCAAAAACCTTCAAATTTCTATCTTTAGCCAAATGACTTCAAAATAACCTACGGACATCCGAATTAATTTCCGAACGCGCCCCCAACTCAAAATCAGCTTACGTAGCTATTCCAAGACTCGGAATCCCAAACGGACATCTATATCAATGAAATGCCTTTCAACCCAGGCTTATGAAATTCCTTCTAAAATGCTAACTTCAACAATATATGCAGAAATGCTCCCGGCTCATCCAAAGCCCGATCTGAACATATGCCCAAGTCCGAAATCATTATACGAACCCGTTGGAACCTTTGAATCCTTATTCCGAGGTCGTTTACTCAAAAACCCAATCTTAGTCAATTCTTCCAACTTAAGGCTCCCAAAATGAGAATTTTCTTTCCAAATTGACTCTGAACTTCCTGAAACTCAATTTCGACCATGCCTACGAGTCATAATACCTGAAACGAATCTGCTCACGGCCTCAAACTGCCAAATGACATGCTAGAGCTCAAAACAATTGCTCGGGTCGTTACATTCTCCCCCACTTAAACATGCGTTGGTCCTCGAATGTGCTAAGAACTGCTATGGAGTTATTTGAAATCACTGTTTAACACCTCGCGTACCTTCCCGTGCTACCAGAATCCAGTTGAGCACATTAGCTTGATCAAATCTGAAGATATCCTCTTTTATCCATACAATAAGCTCAGAACCCAGTTCCAACACCTGAAATTCTCTGCCAGGCATGTTTTCAATATATAAACACCGTATCAACTACCACACGAGGTACCAAAACATGACTGCATATCTTAATAGCGAAAATTCCACGAATCGGATGCTCCCAATGCACCTTATGGTATATATATATATATATATATATATATATATATATATATATATATATATATATACGCACACATCCTACTATAATATTGGCGATACAACCACAATGGAGGAGACGTATAGAATTTTCTAACCAATTCCAGAGTTAACCAAACATTGAATATTTCCCCTTGACTAAAATCATCATCTCATCACGAACCAAATAATGTAATTGTCCTGTAATATACTTCACATAATCTTATCGCGCCGATCCATGATCTATAATCTCGTCTCAGTCAGTATGAACTGCTCAGTCAACAAATCACCCCAAGACATGACCATCAGTCTCATACAATGCCACAATGCGCCAATAGTCCACAACTCGAACATGATAGATAAGGAAATGACCCAGGAAGGGACTACTCGACTCACACAACTAATATGAACTATTCTCAGAAAATAGGAACTAAACACAAGAAAAATAATTATAGGGAACCATCCTCAACATCACAGTGTTGCGGCGTGCAACCCGATCCAAATAATATACCCGTGGCGGCGTACCACCCGATCCCATCATAAAATTCACACATGGAGATATACACGAAGCTGAATTGCTCACTATTAAAAATTACTGAATATCGGTCACAAGCACGCTAAGTGCATAATACCATCCTTGGGAGACTGATAGAGTCATATGCTACAAAAATTAAGCACAAATGAGGTGCGATATATATATACTCTGAAATCTCAAGAGCCCTCTTGCTCACGTAACATCATCACTATGCTAAATCTTAAAACATAGGAATTTCTCAAGTCGTTCTCACACTCACACGGCACAATCATAACCTTACATGAAATGAACGAAGACGGAACAACATCTGATCATCCAACACCCCTCCTTGAGGAGCGATATACTAAAAGGAACACATATGTCTCACATGAAGCCCATAATCCTGTTTAAACCCATTCACACACTTCAAGCTGATTTTGCTCGCATTGGACTAGGCTGATAGCTTTACCTGGGTCCATAATAACCCACTTTCTTCTCATAGCACGCAAGAACAACCATCATAGCTGGGCCTACACCCCACAATCCACCACAAAGATGAACCAAACGCCTTCCAGGCATAAACCCTCAAATAAGCAATATTACACTTCCTTATGCTTGGTCTAAGTCCTCAATCAATTAAGTTACTACATGCCATACTCACACGACCTTCCCGTGGTTACGCTCCCACGACTTCTTCCACGAGGTAACAAGTCTTCACATCCATACCACCGACCACACTAATACTGCAAAACAAATAAGAACCCATAACCAGGATACAAAGCCTCTTTCACCAAACAGAGATCTCAGGTGACACTTAAGACAACACTAGTTTACTCTAAACATTCAAATTCCCTTTTCTTACTCATCCAAGCTCATGACATCCTCGATAACACCGAACCGCAATCTTGATCCTCACTTTTAATTCCATGCTACCTACTGCACCCGATATGCCAATATGAAATAGCGTAAGAATTCCATCATAACTCCTGAATAACAGATAGGGTGAACACTTAATCTTATAGAAACCTTTTACTTACCTCAATTCAAGAGAACCATAACCATAGCATAACAATCATCATACGTGCAAATCCTTAAGTTGTGGTCTATACCACCTTAAACCTTCCAGGATCCACCTAAACCTGATAGGCCATAATACTTGAATGCTTTCAAGTAAAATCCATTACGGCGACCCATAAGCCTCGCACGCACCGACACAAACCTCATGCATAACTTAATCACATTGAAGGAACTGATCACTGCCGTACATGTTCCATTTCAACCATGGCTAACCAATCTATCTTCTGTTAATCATCCTTAATTACCTCAGAAATAATAGTAACCCCATTCAACTCATAGCGAACTCAATCCTCACTCATCCCGAGGTGGCCTTGATTCATGAGACCATGTTGTCTAAATCCCGCAAACCATCTCATACCCTCATGATAATATTTCTACAATCCAGAGTTTATTTCTGTCACTCCTCCAATACTCTTCTGCATGCTGAAAATAACATAGAACACTCCCAACAATTTTCCCTTTCTCAGAAATTACGCTTCAAAAGCTCGATTCTTAATCATACTGCTACTTGAAACCCTTAAACACCGCATTCTTAACTTTGAATTCATTAGGACCACTATTGAAGGTCACCCACTCTGACTGGCCCCAAATACAATCAACTCTAAGGCTCTTCTAGCACATGAACACCTTCTCAATGAAGCACGTGACTGAGTCACTACCCTTATGCATTAAGCATAAATTTTAAATCCTCCAATGCCTAACCCTGGTCCAATAGGGCCAACTTTTGCACACATTTATCAAATCACACGCACAATTACCATTTTACTCCTTTCCCCTTAGCTGCAATAACTTGCCAATACGCCTGTAATCCGCAACCTTGTGAGAAGATAATCCTGCAACCCCAATTGCAGGCGATGGGACTCTCCCACTTAGCCCGAAGCTACTCATTGCACCTCTCTGGATCCCACCGGAATCCTTTCTTCATTGCTGACATGATCTTGCTCAACCGACCGTCCAATCCTTCCAAATTCTTCCGCCGAAATAATTAACATTTCAATTTAAGCTCGTGGACCTAATAACCTTCCACTAAAATCCTCAATAACCTCAAACTCTTCTCAAGACGAGCATTTATCTTACCCCAAAACTCGTATGCTACGCTACCCCTCTCCCACTTTAGTTAAACTCACTCCTTCAAGCAATTACCTGTCTTTCGTTCCTTACACCTGGACTCTTAGAAATTTATCTGCCACCTGACATTTATCACATGTCTCCCTTCATCGTATGATGCCCAATTGCTGCCTTAATTCAATATCATTCTCTGTAGCTCTCAAACCAGCAGATCACCACGACTTCAAACTCCCCGAAGATCATCTTTCTCGAGTTTCCTTCATTATCAATACATGTTCAATACTGAACCACCGCTCCTCATGGTCCATGACAGCCGCTTCTTAAATACTTCTTCACAATATCCTGACCCCATGCAACCGAAGAAACTATAGCACCGGCGAACATAGCACACTTCATTTGATCAAATACGACGATATCACATTACCGATAAATATTCCACCTCACTTGAAAACACCAAGTCTTATTACTTCATCACCCAAACTTAAAAATTCATAGTCCAACTGCCCTTCCTCCGCTGTAATTAAAATACTGAAACCTTGAAATCACGTTGCGAGAAGACGTCCCTTCAATTTATTCATTGTCTCAACACATGGGCAGGCTTCCTACCATCACACTAATATTGTGCGATAACCAATCATAAGCATCATGACCACATGAGTGTAGCCTCAAATCTCTCATAAACACCATTACTACGCCGAAACTACATAATAACCTTCCGAAGAGCAATGACAACAGCCCCAATTACTTCGCAGAGAGAAGCATCCCGCACCCCATCTGAGGTACCGTTTCAATTTCTAGAATCCTCGATCCATAGCAAGCGCTTCGCGACGTATAAGATTGAGTAGGAAGAATATAGGCATAAGCCTCAAAGGAATCAAATCGCACGACGAGGCATCAAGAAGGGAAGTGCTCCTAACCGCACTGTAGCCTCTCGAAGATAAGTACAGTCGTCTTCATACCGATCCGCAAGACTCTACTAGAATTGATCATGACTCGTGAAACCTAAGGGAACCTAGTGCTTTATTACCATAATGTCACGACCCAAAATCCATAAGGTCGTGATGGCGCCGACCACCATTACCAGGCAAGCCAATCATTAAATGGTTAAGTTAAATTCCTGCTTTAATATTTGGAAATCATTACTTTTCATTTCGCTACATAATAATAATCGAATAAAAATCCGCTAAGTAAATACGGTAGATTAACAATCCAATTTAATAAGGACATACCAAACACATCCCAGAACTCGGTGTCACAAGTGCATGAGCAAATTCTAAGAATTTTACAGATACTACAATGCTTGTCCGAAATACAAATTGGACAAGGAATTTAAAATAAAAATAGTACAATACATATGAGGGATACTCCGTCGGCTGCGGGTCGACTCCGGATGGTGCAGCCCACCTAAGTCTCTTAGTCAGCCACATCACTGTGTCAAGTAGGGCAACTAGCTATGAATGTACATGTGCAATAAAATTCACAGAAAGTGTAGCATGAGTACGAAAACAACAAGTGCTCAGCAAGTATCCCGCCTAACCGCAAAGAGGTAGTGACGAGAGGTCGAAGTTGACACTTGCTAGAGGCCAATTTAATAAAAATAAAGGGAGACACTAAGCATGAATAGCATAGGCAATTTAATACGTAGTGATAAGAAACAACAACTTCCTTCACATTTAAGAATTTAAATATTCGTCATTTCAGTTGATAGATCATAATTTCCAGGCCAGTAAACATCTATAAATCACATAAAAGTATGCATCGATTATCATGCGCAAGAAATGCCGAGGATCGAACAGCCCGAACAACCAATAATAAAATGTGCACTACCGAAGGGTCGAACAGCTCGAACTATAGATGCATCTATTTCCCCGCTCGCAAACTAACCTGCGACTCGGGTCACATATAAATAATAGAGTTACCCTGATCGCGATACCTACGACTCGGGTACCTATATGATACACACATTCAAGTAATACATCAGGAATTCATCAGGAAATATTTAGCCAAGGAAAGGATAAATTCTCTTTTTAGATGATTATGATAATGAAGTTTAACCTACCTAAGTATTCATTTACTAATTCAATAATATTAGACTGTCTCGTTTTACCAACAAAGTTACAAGTACATCAAGTAAAGCATGCTAGTGGGTCCTAGGCTACCCGGACATAAGCATAATAGTAGCTACGCACGGACTCCTGTCACCTCGTGCGTACGTAGCCCCCCAAAATAGTATCACATATTTAATTAGTTCACCTATGGGGACAATTCCCCCTCACAATGTTATAAAGGAGACTTACCTCGCTCCAAAATCCATAACAGGCTTCCAAGCCCTTCCGACGACTCCAATTGATGCACAACGTCCCAAAACTATCCAAATAAAGGGAAAACCAATGAAAATATACTCTAATACTTATGATAATTCAATTTATCTAAATTCCCTATTCCGCTCGAAAAGTTGACCAAAATGCCCTCAGGCCCACGTGCCCGGATTCCGAAATTTCACGAAGATAAATTCTACCCATAGCCTTACTAACACAAATATACAGTTTGCTCTAATTTTCATGTTTAAATTCATGGTAAAATTCCAAATTTTAGGTCTTCCTCAAAAATCCAAAATTTATACTAATTTTCCATGTCTAAATCCATGTGAGACCACATATTTAACTCCAAAATAGGAAGAAATCACTAACCTAGTGTTGCTTGGTGAAAATCCCTCCTTGAGCTCTCCAAAATCGTCCAAGCCAAATGAAATAAATGAAAGAAATGGGCCAAAACTCGTTTTTAAAACAATCTGCCCAGGTGCTACTTCGAGTTGCACCTTGCGCTGTGCAGGTTGTAAATCCTATTACAATTTTCCCCTACTGTACACCTTCGATTAAAATGCCCATAACTCGTTGTAGAAATATACAAATGTCAAACGGTTTGAATATTCAGAAACTATACTCGAATTAATTTCATTTGATAGGTTGTACACCATATAACTCTTTATATATTCCGATATATGAGCTTCTAAAGTCAGCTCCATGCATATGAAAATTCTATCGAAACTGCTTCACCAGCCATCATCAATCGATCATAACTTTCTGATCAAATGTCCAAATCTTGAATGGTTTAACTTTCTGGAAATTAGAATGCAAGGACTACAACTCTTATGTTTCCAAATTTCCAGATTCCTTATAGATTTTGTTATATATGCTTCCAAAGTCAGCTCTGCGATCACACATATTGCTGTCCAAAACCAGATGTTGCAGCAGAAAATTAGCAGCTCTTTTGTCTGAAATTCATTCCTTTAACCTTCCAAAATCCACCCGAGGCCCTCGGGACCTTAACCAATTATACCAACATATCCAAAATCATGATACAAAGTCAATTGAGGCCTCAAATTACATCAAACAACGCCGAAATCATGAATCGCACACCAATTCAAGCTTAATGAACTTTAGAACTTGAAACTTCTACATTCGATGCTTAAACCTATAAAATCACGTCCGATTGACCTCAAATTTTGCATGCAAGTCACATTCAACATCATGGACCTGCTCCAACTTTTGGAATCGCATTCTGACCCCGATATCAAAATTTCCACTTCTTGTCGGATTTCTCAAAAACCTTCAAATTTCTATCTTTAGCCAAATGACTTCAAAATAACGTACGGGCATCCGAATTCACTTTCGATCACGCTCCCAACTCTAGAATCACCTTACGGAGCTATTTTCAGACTCGAAATCCCAAATAGACATCTATATCATTGAAATGCCTTTCAACCCAGATTTATGAAATCCCTTCTAAAATGTTAACTTCCACAATACATGCTGAAGTGCTCCCAGGATAGCCAAAGCATGATCTGAATATACGCCCAAGTCAGAAATCATCATACGAACCTGCTGGAAGCTTCAAATCCTAATTATGAGGTCGTTTACTCAAAAATTTAATCTTAGTCAATTATTCAAACTTAAGGCTCCCGAAATGAGAATTTTCTTTCCAAATTAACTCCGAACTTCCTGAAACTCAATTCCGACCATGACTACGTGTCATAACACCTTAAATGAAGCTCCTCACAACCTCAAACTACCGAACGACGTGCTATTGCTCGAAATGACCAGTCGGGTCATTCAACTGATGATAACCTGAACGTAAGTCAATCTTGGAAAACACCCTGGCACCTCGTAACTGATCAAATAAGTCATCAATACGAGGCAATGAATACATGTTCTTCATTGTAACTTTGTTCAACTGGCAAAAACAATGCATATACGCATAGAACCATCATTTTTCTTCACAAATATGACCGAGCACCCAAGGTGACATAATGGGCTGAATGAAGCCCTTATCAAGCAACTCCTATAACTGCTCATTCAACTCTTTCAACTCAGGATGAGCTACACGATATGGAGGAATAGACATGGGCTGAGTGCCCGGCAATAAATCAATGCCAAAATCAATATCTCTGTCGGGCCGCATGCCCAAAAGATCAACTTGAAACACATATGGAAAGTCCCTCATTACTTGAACTGACTCAATTTTAGGAAAATCAATATCGATATATTTCTCACATAAGCTAGATGCGCATCACACCCCTTATCAACCATTCGTTGAGCTTTAATAAATGAAATAACTCTGCTAGGAGTATACTCTAAGGTACCACTCCACTATAATCGCAGTAATCTTGGCATAGTCAGCTTCACGGTCTTAGTGTGACAATCAATAATAGCATAATGGAGCGACAACCAGTCTATGCTTAATATAACATCAAAGTCTACCATCATGAGCAATAATAAATTGGCCGTGATCTCAAACCCACTAAGAGAAACTAAGCACGACTGATACACGTTGTCCACAACAAGAGAATCTCTCATAAGAGTAGACACATAAACATATAAACTAATAGAATCCTTTGATATTCCCAAGTGTGGGGGGGGGGGGGGGGGGGGGGGGGGAGAAATAAGAGGACATATATGAATAAGGAGAGCCTGGATCATACAAGACTTACGCATCTCTATGACAGACTGGAACAATCTGTCATAGGGTGACCTCGACCTTCTCGACCTCCATCTCGAGTTGGTTGAGCAGGTGGGGCGGTAGCTGATGTTGATGTAATAGCTTGAGGACCCGATGGAGCACGTGGTGTCTGAGAAGTTTGTGGAGGTGCACCTCTCCTATGTCTGCGGCAATCTCTCACCATATATCGAGTGCCACGACACTCAAAACAATCTCTCACAGGGCATGGCTACTATGATTGGCTAGGGTCAGGTCTAATGGACTGGCCGCTCAAAGCACCCCGTGTAGGAGGTACTCTAGGTACTGGCGGTGCATATTAAGGCTCTTGGGGCCTAGAAGGAGCCGAAATACCACTGGCGGCTAAACGAGCTGAATAAATAAGGCGACTCATATAACCCCCACCATAGCAAACTGCAGCTCAGGCATGAGTACCATTATAAGTTTCAGTCTCTCGAGACCTCTTGGCCTCTTTCTCCTCGCTATCTCGAGCGAGCATATGCTCCAATCTCGTGGCAATACTCACAACTTGCTGGTAGGACATATCCATTCCCAACTCTATGGCTATGCTAATCATGATTATGGGGTGGGGTCCCTCGATAAACCAACGAACCCTCTCACGAACTGTGGAAACCAAAGCCGGTCCATGTCGGGCCAAATCAATTAAGCAAACAACATACTCTAACACAGCCAGAGTACCCTTTCGTAGCTGCTCAAACTCCGTGCGCCATGTGTCCCTGATAGACTACTCCTCTAAGATGAGTCCATGTAAGTGAAGTTGCCTCAACTGGACAACTCAGCACATAAGCATGCCACTACTGATAGACTACTCCTCTAAACTAAAATATGGTAAAAGAAACCCCACTCGACTTTGCTACACCCACAGTATGGAGGGTGATAACTCTTGTACCTCTCAAGTCTGACCTACTCTACCTCTGAAGTTGCTGCCCTAGCCTTCTGCTAGACCAGAGCTACCAGTCGCATCGGTATAAACTCTAGGGCTTGGTCGACTTGAACCTGCTACTCTAAGGTACGGGCTACAGAGTTTGTGCCCTTCCCCGGGTGTGAGATGTGGCAGGAGCAAGTGGAATTAATCCATCTTGAGCTAAGGTGCTAAACAAGGTCATGAACTGCGCTACAGTCTCCTGGACACCTAGTGCAGCAACAGGTACCTCAGGTGCCTGCCCTTCAGCTGAAGCTACTAGGGGCTTCTCTATAGTAGCTCCTGCAGGTGCTCTAGATGCACTCCGTGGACATCCTTGGCCTATACCACGGCCCTGACCTCTCGCAGATATAGCAGGGGGCACGGGTGCCTGGTCATCAGATCCGCCTGTACGGGTCCTCACCATTTGTGCGAGAGAGTAGAATACAGAAATTTAGAATTTTGATGTTAACAAATTTTCACACGATAAGGGATCAAAGAAGTGTAATTTTACCTAACAGTTCCATATCCTCCCGAAGATAAGTGTAGTCGTCTCTGTATCGATTCCCGAGACTCGAATAAACTGGCATGTGACTCACGACACCTATGAACTTAGTCCCTCCGTGACAGGTCACGACGACACCTAGTCTCTACGAATAGGTAAGCCTAATATTTGCGGAAAACAATGAAAATGAAAGCATAAATCTTAACAACTAACAACAATAGGTAATTAAATAACTGATAGATATGCCGCTTGAAATATACAATGACCAACTCTGGAAATATACATAGAATTTCTCCAAGACCCGGAACATCATAAATCACAGAATTCTAAGAATATGTCTAACTTTTCTATACATTAGTATCTTGAAGAAGTAAAGGAAGAACAACACAAAAGAGATACAGGGGGACTGCAAGGTCTGTGGACACGGGCAAATGTTCCTTGAAATCTCTAGAGCAGCAGCAAGTATGCAACTAAAAGAGAGGTGGTAAGAGGTACCTGTATCTGCACACGAAAACATGTGCAAAAGAGTAACATGAGTACACCACAATGGTACCCAGTACGTACCAAGTCTAACCTTGGCCGAGTAGTGACGAGGTCAGGTCAGTCCCACTGGTAATAATAAAAAAGGTAGGAGAATATACAATATGATAGGAGACTAGAATCTAATAAAAGGAAACACAGAAAATAACAATACAACACATATGGGTAAAATGCAGGGGATCTCCCGAGATACTGTCTCGTAGTCCAAAAATAAATATGCAAGGAGAACTCCCGAGGTACCGCCTCGTAGTCTCAAAAGTTAATATATAGGGAGAACTCCTGAAGTACCGCCTCGTAGTCTCAAAATTAAATGCGCAGTGGGATCTCCTGAAATATCGTCATGTAGTCCCAAAGTAAATATGCAGGAGGATCTCCTGATATGTCTTCCTGTAGTCCCAAAAAAATTACGCAACTCAAACAATGGAGATAATAGTTAAAGCAAGAAAACTACAGTTTAGACTAGGTACAAGTCAAGAAAAGGAACAAGGATCCACTAAGCATGATGCAAAAAGTTGGGATAAGAAATTTAGACACTTAGACATGCTATTCTAGGCTAACAGGATAACTACGCATGCTAGTATAACTCAATTAACGGTATTTCACAGTAAAAATCAGGTTTAACAACAAACAACCCTTGCACAGACTCGTCACCTCACATACACGATGCTCACATATCATGACAGTATCAAATCCTAAGGGGATTTTCCCCACACAAGGTTTGGCAAGCCACTTACCTCGAACAAAGCTCAATCGAACGGTAACAATGTCTTTTCCACGAATATCCGACTCCGAATGACCCAAATCTAGCCAAATTCAATTACATACCATAAATATAGCTATAAGAAGCTAATCAAAATAATGAAATCAAAACTAAAACAAGAAATTAGAAAATCACCCCAAAAAGGCGACACGGGCCCAGGTCTCGGTATCGGATAAAAGTTACAAAATACGAACACACATTCTCTCACGAGTTCAATCGTACCAAAATTATCCAAATCCATTGTCTATTTCCCAATCAAAACTCAAAATTTCAGTTAAAGAAATTTTCCCCATTTTCCCCAACTTTTCAACCTAAATCTGAAATTAAAGGGTGGAATGAACTATGGATTAATGAGATATAACCATAAATGAGTTAAGAGTCTTTCTCACAAGCTTCTTCTTTATGTTCTGGATGTAGAAGACATCCAACACATTCTCTGTGTTAAACCTGAATCTGTCCATGAAGTTAGACGCCATACTCACCCAGTTGGCCCATTTCTTAGGATCTTGGCTTATGTCCAGGACAAAGCATCTCCTGTAAGACTCCTCATGAAAAGCTTCATTCGGATCCTTTCATCCTTTCCAACCCCTAAAAGCTTGTCACAATAAGTCCTTAGATGAACCTTGGGATCACCTATTCCATCAAACACTTCGAACTTGGGAGGTTTGTAACCCTCTGGTAGTTCTACATCTGGCTGTATGCATAAGTCTTCATAGTTCAGAACTTATATCCCTTTGCCTCCTTCGACGCCCTGAACCTGACCTTTAAAATTCTTGAGCTCTTCGGCTAGGTTCTTAATGAGCAGGTCCTTCTCAATCGATTCTGATGTATAGGATAAGGGTTGAATGAGTGGAGTAAGGTCTCCACGTATATAGGGTTGTTTTGGTGACAGGGAGTTTGTGTATAATGGTGATCATTAGTGGAGTTCTAGGGTTCGGGAATGATTGGTGGAGTATTTTGTTGAGTATGGTAGGTGTTTTGCTGGTATTGTGGATGGATAATTTGATTTTGTGTTGGGGTTGTATAATGGTGAAGTGCGGGAAGATTCTGTGGACTCTTGTTAAGTGTTTTGATGTGGTGCGGGGTTAGGGGTGTTTGAATGGTTGACGTCTGGGATGTTGACTGTGAAGGATGGGTTTGCTAATTTTTGGACCTGCTCGAGCTCACCCTAGAGTTCCAGTATTCTCTGTTCAAGCCGTGTAACCGCATCATTTTGGGGCCTGAGTACCCCGACCATCAGAAGCTTCTTCATGTTCAACATATGTATTGTTATCTTTTTTTGGTGCCGTTCAAATCATCCATCTTTGCTTTTCCTTTGCCTTTTGGTGGATTAGGACGAGGAGAAGATGGAGGGCCCCTGTATCTTGTGTGATAAGGTAATGATTCCAGTATGCGCGAACCAACCTTTGGGAATGGGAATAATAAAAAAGAAAGAAAGGAAAAACAAAAGGTAGCCAAGTCAGGAAGAGTTCTAAAAGAGTATTTAATGTATTTAAACACATATTGCGGAAATGTAAATTCGCATCCCAATTTGGAAGCCTCGTTGTGCCCGAGGTACGCCTAGAAGAAATTGATTTGGAGAACTCAAATGCTAATAAGTGCCTTATTTCATTAATATAAAAATAGACGAATCCCAAAACAACACTAAGATAAGTCACTATTGGCACTTGGCCTTATTACATTTAGAAAAGAAAATAAATCGAATCTACTTGGTACCAGAAGGACCCTCCCCGTGCTTGATCTTTCTAACTCCATTGACCAAGTTACCCAGCTCGCGCAGGCCCAGCAGCAGGTAGACTCTTGCTAGATGTCCTCCCTCGCCACCTTCAGCATTTTGGCAGTCATCGATCCTCTTTATTATCTTTCCCTCTAGTTCCATCAAATTCTGCTCCAGATAATCTTACATATTATTAGAGGTGATAGCCATCTCCCTCCATTCATTGATCAGTCTCATGTTTGTCTCGTATATCTCCTGATGTTCAGCCTCGGAGTGATGAATCCTCTTGCACAATTTGTTGTATTTGACTTGGGTCTCAGCATATTTGTCTATGACCCTGTTTTCTCGACCAATTCCTGGCTCCACTATCTCAGCTAGGCTATCCTCCAACCATGCTGGGTAGAAGGGTGAATACCCTGCATGATACATGTCTGGCTCAACGATGTTCTTCACTAAAATGATCTTGCAGTGCCACATAAGCTGAGCTGGGCAGTTGTAAGGGTTGTCGTTATCCTGAAAATCTGCTCGAAAATGGCACTTCTTTCCAACGCGCGGTACGACCTGCTTCCCGCCTGCTTTTGTCATAACCCTAATAGGAACATAATGGTATATCCCCATGAACCCGATCAAAATTAAGTGGGGAGCATCCCGGGACCTGATGATGAACTCGCCAGTAAGGAACCATTCAAACATCCATTAGATCTGATCTTTGGTCAAATTATCGAAGAATCCCACCTATTCCTTAGCATTCTTTGGTTGAGAAAACCTGTCCAGAATAGAAGTCATCCACTTAGTGTGTTGGAAGGCAATATGATCATTCCACGCCCTTCATGGAAACTCCTTGCGATATTGACCCTTTTGGAGATGCTCCAATAACCAAAGCTGAAGTAACAAATTGCAACCTTCGAAATGTATGAACCCCTTCTAGCAGCGGTCCAAAGCCCGGTAGATGTCAGCTATAATCATAGGGACTATGGTGTATGTTTGTCTCTCAATTCCTTCCATTAAGGTTTTGGTGACCATAGCCAGTCTAGTGTGAATTCTTTCCCCTTTCACTGGGAACACTACCGTGCTCAAGAACCAAACAATGAACGCGAAAACTCTCCGGTGAATGTGACCCAAGGAAGTGATGGAAAAATCATCACGGAACATGCGGTAAGACTTTCTATGATCGTATCTTTCATACAAGTAGTCAAATGGTATATAAGACTTCTTCAAGAACTCCATGTCAGCGTTCTTCTTCAGACCCATCATCTTTAGTAACCCCTTACCAGTGCGATTTTCCGTCACCAATAGACCAGGGTTGTCCCAAAGTGGCTCAACAAATCCTCCTATTTCTTCTATGAGCAGGGTCATTTATATGTTCCCAAAGCAGAACTAAGACCTTTCACTATCTCAAAATAAGGTTGCAACTTCAAACATCATGTTGTTTGGTTGTATGTCTAATAAGGATGGCAAGTTTACCAGGACTTTTCTCACATGTTTCTTGTCACTTGAGGAAAGATCTTCCCACTAGTCCAGTAGCTATGGTGGTATGCTGCAGACCATGCCGAATCAGGGGGACCTCGTGCCTAATTTTCTGCAAAACAAAGAATGTTAGGCCCTCTTCCCCCACCTGATTCGACTATTTATACATCCATGATTAACATATTGGCATTTAGTTCTCCAAATTAATGCACAAAACGTGGTTTTGTCTGTTGGGATTATGGGAACCCCGATGGACTTTTTGGATAAGGCTTGTCTTAAATGCTTATTATGTGGACAAAATATTAACCCGGCTAGATTTGACCATGATGCATGCCCATTTGTAATTAGAGTAAGGTTGCTCTAGGGGTCTAGGATGGTACCCTCAAGCGGACAACTTGAGGGGGAAAGGCATGTAACCGTTGATTGCACCGCTGATCGGCTAGTTCTACCGCAAATAAGATTTTTCGAATTTAAAGGGTAATATATAGGAAGAGCACAACCACTCATCAAGCGTTTATATAAGCATGATGTCTAGGTGCTAAATAATAATCACAGACATTACAAAACTTATTTTATACGTTTATCTCTATGAGCATGATGTCTAGGTGTTGGGACAATTTTTGTACTTATTCCTTATGGGTATGATGATGAAACTGAGTTCATACGATTTTACTATAGGCATGATATCTAGGTGAGTGCATATAAGGTCCTAGAACATGATATCTAATGCACATAGGAATGTTTATGAACATGGTTATTAAGGCGGATTTGATAAAAAATGTAGAAGCAGAATTACTAAGCATATGTGAGTATGCAGAGTTTGAGAAGTGTAAGTTTAGAATAAATAATATGATGAACCTATAAGCATGTTTTCTAGTGCACATACAATCCCTTAAGCGTGGTTTCTAATGTATGTAGATAATCATAACAATCCTAATAGCATGATTTCTACCCGATTCCCCGCAAAATATATATAAAAGCCCCTCCCATTTTACTAATATCCCAAATATCTATTTTTACAAGAATTATTATTACAAGCTAAAGATGAATAGATTAAAAAAATGAAATTGATGTACTATAGGGAGCCTGGACAGGCCCTAAAGCAAACCTCGAAAACCAGGCCTTTAACTGAAGTTCCAACATCTCATAGTATCCAAAAGGGTATCCTGGTGCGTCAAAGTTCCCAAGGGCCTCAAGGACCCCGGGCAATGCTCACACCAAGGATCCTTTAAAGAAAACTATTTTTGTGCAGTGTGGAAAGGCCAACCTAGTGTTTTAGAGTTCGGAGGAGTCTCATGGACTCATAGGCAGTGCTCACACAGGAGGGACATGATCCTAGATATTCTAATAGTAGGGGTGGAAGATAGTTCTTGAACGGAGTAGAAATTTTTTTAAGAAAACAGTTCTAAAGTGAAAATCGTTCAGAAGTGAAAATATTTTAGAAACATTCTGAAAACAAAGGTTCAGCAAATAAACATCGAATATAAACATAGTCACGGAGTTTCAAAGCAAAGATTCACATTGCCCAAATTTAGCTTAGTCATTTGTTAACACTAGATGGGCATATAGCAAATAACTGCACAGAGAAAGGAGCAGGGATTTGGAACATATGAATCCTGAATGAGGAACACATAAAAAGGGGTAAGAGTGAAAGCATATTGATTAACAAGGACATAGAGCATGCAGGGGTAGGTTGACATTTTACAACAACCAGATCCATAACACTTATTAGGGCATAGCCTACATATGTAGGGTCTTAAGCAGGAAACGCATAAGTCTAATAGCCATACCTAATGATATAAGTAATCATATTGACTTAAAGCAATAGACAGGGAAAACATAGAAGTTGAAACACAACACTAATCATGCTGATTAAAGTAGTAGGACATAAACCTAAATACAGAAGTAGGTATGCCTTTTAAAAGCAGTAATACATAAGTAATCATGTTGATTAAAAGAAGTAAGACATAGACCTAAAATATAGAAGTAATCATGTTGGATGGGATCAAAGAAGATACAAGTTCAATTGCACAAGAATAGCCATACTAATTGAAGTTACAGGACAAGAAACATAGGAGTCTAAGCGCAGAAGTAAGCATGCTGGTTTAAAGCAATAAACTGGAAGATTGAAGCTTAAACACATAAGTAGGCAGACTAATTGCAATACAGAAGAGACATGGATTCAACATAAGTAAAGAAACAGATAAGAGAGCACATAGGTTTAAGCTTCATAGTATAATGAATGACATTAGGATTAAAGACATACTAGTTAAAGATAGCAAACAGAAGATCAAAGGTATGAAGAACCCAGTGATCTAACTTGGCTTTCACACAGCTAGACAGTGCAATGAACACAAGTAACAGAAAGGTTTTGAGAGAAATGTTTGTGTGTGTGTGTTTTATGAACTATTTTCGTGTGTTTAGAAGATTCAATAATTATCACACATTTTTGTTTCCCAAAAGGGGCATAATGGATCAGGAATTTTTTCAAATTTAAGTGACTTAGATCGAATTTGGGATTACTTATTTAATTTCAGAGTCGCCACCCGAATTTTTTACGGTGTTCCAAGACACCATTTATTTTTAATATCCCAAATCGAGGAAATTTTGACTCTGTTTAAAAAGTTTGCGAACCAGAAGTCCTGGGTAAGGAATTCTGTTAACCCAGGAGAAGGTGTTAGGCACTCCCAAATTCCGTAGTTTTAGCACGGTCGCTTAGCTATTAATAATTGGCCTAATTATCTAATTAATTATGTGTTTTAAACCTATTCTGCATTTTAAAACCTTTTGAACCGCTTTTAATATTTATGGAATTATTTTGAAAGAAGACACGATGGCATACACTTGTTGTTTTTGGTTACGTTGCAAACCGCGCCACATGAAATGCACCCGCAATTTACAATATTTTTATTTTAATATTGTTAGAAGTTGTGGTCAGGTCGCATAAAATACACACCCGAATGGGACTTACGTATCATGACAATGCCACGGGAGCTGTACCCATGGTCGTGATGATTTAATTATTCGTCTAAAGCAGACTACAATATTCATGAGTTGTTTATTCTTCCTAAGATCCGGATTATCCCGAGACTTAAGAGTTATACATTCTTCTAACTTACCATCACTCATGGCATACTCTTATTCCTTGCCAAGAAAGAAACAACTACAATTTTTCCATCTATTCAATTTAACAACTCACTTATTATACGTGTAGCATATTTAACAACCCAATTTAAAGTCCACAACATATTTTACAGAATCATCCAACCAAACTTACAGGTACTCAAACGAATTAATCTTTAAAACCAATATATAACCTGAATAACACACAATTCGTACACAACTAATACGAAAGAGATCATGTATTTTCCATAGAGCAAATGAACACCGTCACGAGCAAATAAAAACACTACTATATCAATAAAAGTGCATACGTAAATGTAAACAAATACTAAAAAAAATGGATTCGAAGGTACCATATATTGATGAGTATAGCTGAAACTTTACAACTAAATCGGAATAGCAAACCAACAACCGTCGCACTGAGACGCCGAAATTGCGAACTGAAACCTCTGACTCTCGTTTAACGCAAATTCTACAATGCTAGCCACATACAAGAAAAGTGGACCGCGATCGGAACCCGTATTCGCAACCTCGAACAAAAACTTAGTGCTAAAGTCTCTGAATCTCGAAATGAATCTGAACTTTATGGAAATACTTTCCGTGAACAGGGAATCTTGAAAGAGAACCTCAAATGGAGAAACAGAGATTCAAACAATGGCTGAATAATCTACCTTCGCAAACATATACCAAATTGTCCCCTTCTTCTCTATCCCTTCGGACTTTTCCATTATATAGGTCGAGATGGTTTACACTTCAAAAACAAACCAGTTTCTTTTGGTGATGATCCAGCTTTTGTGATTAAACAGACAAAGTGAGAAATGGATGCTCATTGTACGTGAGGTTCATGCTGCTGAAGAACGGTGGAAATGGCATATAACAAAAATGGTGCCTGTGGTTTTTGGTGTGAAGAAGGCTTGAGATGCGCCTGTGTGTGCTGCTCATTTCTATCAGATTTTGAGAACAAGAGCGATGATCTCACAAAGTGGGGTCTCTACCGTTTGTTTTTGTGTGGGTGAGATAAGAGTTGCCGATCCAAAAAAGATAGGAGGGAGCGGCTGAAGAGGTCCCCTTATTTAGGTCCTAGGTCATCTTTATATAGAGGGAATTAGGGTTAGGTGTTAAGGTTGAAGATACATGGGCTCCAGCTTTGGGACATAAAATTGTGCTAAAAAATATCTAAACTTTAGGTAGATCCCTTTAATATAGGGTAAATATACATAATGTAAAATTCGATCTATTTAATTAAACTAAATTATACGTAAAATATGAAACTATTTTTGGTATTTTTCAAATATCATACTAAAAATGCAAATAAGATTAGGTTAAAATCATCCCAAAAATAAAATAATAATCATATCAAAATACTAATATTTCTGAAAACAAAGTGGAACTATTTTTTTGTATTTTTCGACTTTCATGAAAGGTAAATAAACTAAAAGTAACTACATAAAATATCAATTATGAATTATCTAAAAAAAAGAAAATATTTTTCTAATTTTTATTTTTAGTGATAAAATGAAGTAAAAAGGTCAAAACTAGTTAAACTACTGATATTAGACCTACACTAAATATTTAAACGCTAAAAAATATAAAATCTCAGGGAGGGTCAAAAATTACATGTCTACAGCTGTCCTCTTCAAATGGAAATGAGAAGAGTTTTCAGACAAAGAACAACAACACCTGTTTTGACCCGACCTATATTTGAAAGTGTAGAAAACTAAAAGCAGGGAGGATGCAACCGATTCCTGGTTTTGGACAGCCTATATATCCCGGGTTATAAGAGAATCAGGTCGTGTGTAGTTCAAGGAGAGTGATGGAATGATGAGTTGCAGAGTCGAGCGAGGTTGCGTTTGTTGAGGTTCCAGTCCGCAGTCCTGGTATTGCATCAAAATCAAAAACGAAAAAGACTAACTAAGCTTATCAGTAATGACTTACAAGATTCCTATCTATAAATCTTCTGAAGCTTTATCTTGAGTCTTGAATGGTGTTTCATGCAGACTTTTTATTTGAAGCTTGATTCTTGCTAGCTGCAGGTGCTAGT
Organism: Nicotiana paniculata; assembly: GCA_005239505.1. Classification (NCBI taxonomy): domain Eukaryota; kingdom Viridiplantae; phylum Streptophyta; class Magnoliopsida; order Solanales; family Solanaceae; genus Nicotiana; species Nicotiana paniculata. The sequence continues at coordinate 65,188 of ML332044.1, forward strand.
TTGTTCTTCTTTAGCCATATGGATCACGCATGACATGCAAAGCTTGTGACTTCAGTCATGTCTTGAGCAATCCACATCTTGTCTCCGCTTCTACATTTGGATTCACTTCTCTTTTTTCCTTTTCTTCTTTTTTCTTTTATTCTGGATTGAGACTCCTTATTTTGATCGTCTCGAACCCTGTGCCTCGAGGTATAACCTTTTTAGACACCAAAACTAACAAACGAACAAAAATTTTCTGCCCCAGTTTTCACAAGGAATCTTTTGTGAGGTAGTTGTAGCAATCACTCTAAACTATTTCATTATTGAAAGCAATAAAAGGTCAGGAATAGTGTACCCGGAAAGTACATGATGATTTTTTTTTTGTGGATAGTGTTTTCTTATTTTCGAAATGATGCCTCAACTAAGGATTGATGTACCTTATGTTGGGAAAATGTGGCCAGGGAATGGAATACCCTATATTGGGAAAGATATCAGAGAGTGATATACCCTGCATTTAAGATCAAATCAACTAGAGGGTGGATACCCTATGTTGGAAAAGAAGACTAAGGAGTAGAGACCCTATGTCTAAAATAAAATCAACTAGGGATTGGAGACTCTATGCTGGAAAATCATCAACTGGGAGTGGAGACCTTATGTTGGCATCACGTTATGCTGACATCAACTAGGGAGTGGAGACCCTATGTTGGCATCAACTAGGGAGTGATGACCCTATGTTGGCATCAGGTTATGCTGACATCAACTAGGGAGTGGAGACCATATGTTGGCATCAACTAGGGAGTGGAGACCCTATGTTGGCATCAGGTTATGCTGGTATCAACTAAGGACTGGAACCCCTATGTTGGAAAATGAGACCAGGGAATTGTATACCCTATGCTAAAACGAACCAAGAAGGATTTTTGTTTTTTCAAAAAAAATTTAAATGAGAAATTCATTCTTTTAAAAAAATTGCCCCAATGCTTATTTTCTTAGGACATAAATAAACTATTTTTTTTCTTTTTAAAAAAAATTATCCTATGAGAAAATTCATCAGACTAGTTTTTCTTATCTTAGGAGAAAGATTCATCAGACTAAGACGTCTATCATAGGAGATAGTTCATCAAAGATTTCTGTCCTAAGAGAAAGTTCATAACACTAGGTTTTCTATCATAGGAGAAAAATTCATCAGACTAAGATTTTGATCATAGGAGAAAGTTCATCAGACTAGGTCCCTTTTTTTTTATCTTAGGATAAAGGCTCATCAGACTAAGATTTCTGTCCTAGGAGAAAGTTCATCAGAATAGCTCTTTTTTTATCTTTTTTTTTTTTTGTATTCTTAGGAGAAAGATTCATCGGACTAAGATTTTGATCATACGAGAAAGTGCATCATACTAGGTCTTCTATCTTAGGAGAAAGATTGATCTGACTAAGATTTCGATCCTAGGAGAAAATTCATCAGACTAGGTCCCGTGTTTTGGTATTTAGGAGAAAGATTCATCAGACTAAGACATTTATCCTAGGAGAAAGATTCATTAGAATAGGTTTTCTTTATCTTACAAGAAAGATTCATCAAACTAAGACATTTATCCTAGGAGAAAGATTCATCAGACTAGGTCCTTTTTTTTGAATCTTAGGAGAAAGATTCATCAGACTAAGATTTTTATCTTAGGAGAAAATTCATCATACTAGGTTTTCTATGTTAGGAGAAAAATTCATCAAACTAAGATTTTGATCCTAGGAGAAAGCTCATCAAAGTAGGTCCTTTTTTTGTAATCTTAGGAAAAAGATTCATCAGACAAAGATTTCATTCCTAGGAGAAAGTTCACCAGACTGGGTCTTCTATCTTAGGAGAAATATTCATCGGACTAAGATTTTAATCTTAGGAGAAAATTTATCAGAGTAGGTCCTATTTTTTCTATCTCAGTAGAAAGATTCTTCAGACTAAGATTTCTGTCCTAGGAGAAAGTTCATCAGACTAGGTTTTCTTTCTTAGGAGAAAAATTCATCAGACTAAGATTTTGATCATAGGAAAAAGTTCATCAGACTAGGTCCCTTTTTTTTTCTTAGGAGAAAGGCTCATCAGACTAAGATTTCTGTCCTATGAGAAAGTTCATCAGACTGAATCTTTCTTTATCTTTTTTTTTTTGTTATCTTAGGAGAAAGTTTCACCGGACTAAGATTTTGATCATAGGATAAGGTGCATCAGACTAGGTCTTCTATCTTAGGAGAAAGATTCATCTGACTAAGATTTTGATCCTAGGAGAAAATTCATCAGACTAGGTCCTTTTTTTTGTATCTTAGGAGAAAGATTCATCAGACTAAGACCTTTATCCTAGGATAAAGATTCATCAAACTAAGACATTTATCCTAGGAGAAAGATTCATCAGACTAAGACCTTTATCCTAGGATAAAGATTCATCAAACTAAGACATTTATCCTAGGAGAAAGATTCATCACTCTAGGTTCTTTTTTTTGTATCTTAGAAGAAATATTCATCAGATTAAGATTTTTATCCTAGGAGAAAATTCATCAGACTAGGTTTTCTATCTTAGGAGAAACAATCATCAGACTACGATTTTGATCCTAGGAGAAAGTTCATCAGACTAGCTCCTTTTTTTGTAATCTTAGGAAAATGATTCATCAGACTAAGATTTCAGTCCTAGGAGAAAGTTCATCATACTAGGTCTTCTATCTTAGGAGAAAGATTCATCGGAATAAGATTTTAATCCTAGGAGTAAATTTATCAGACTAGGTCCTTTTTTTGTATCTTAGGAAAAAGATTCATCAGACTAAGATTTCTGTCTTAGGAGAAAGTTCATCAGACTAGGTTTTCTATCTTAGGAGAAAAATTCATCAGACTGAAGATTTTAATGGGAGAAAATCCATCAGACTAGGGCTTTTATCATAGGAGGAAAAATATGAAGCAATGGCAACATTTTATGCACACTAGCAAGACAGATAAAGGTAAAGATTTGAGAAACTTCCCTTTTTTGGATCTTCTCTTTTATTTTTCTTTTTCTTTTTTTTTTTTTTTTTTTTTTTTTTTGCACCAACTTCCTTGCACTGCTTTGTTCTTGTTTCAAACAGACAAAATTTTGTCAGTTTTTAAAAGTGGTGGTCGGTTTGTGGCCTTGAGTCCTGGGTACCTTGGCTTTTGCTTAATCAGCCTGAGTCGGTTTCAAGTGACTTTTTTGCTCTGCATCAACCCTAATTATTTCACTCCCAGTACCATTTGTATTTTTGGATCAGTCATACTTATCCCAACATGAGATGTTTGCTTAGGCGACCTTTTATGATAATTTAAATGGCTTCTTACCTTAGGGAGGAGGATTTTGCATGAATCCCCAATGCATGTTGACTGTAAAAACTGAGTGTCCTGGCCAAATTCACTTCATGCAACTGAAAAGCTGGTAGCGGATTTTGAAATCTTTTCTTTCTCATTTTGACAAGGACTAACTCAGAGTGAAGGACACTATGACGCAAAGAAACAAAATTAACAAGAAATGCCCCTTTCGGGAAGGACAGAAGGAGAGCTTTTTTTTTGTGGTAACTAGCCTTAATGATTATGACATGCATTTTGGACTTAACGGCTGATCTATCAAACTGATATAACCTTTCCTTTTACCATTCTTATGACCATTAAAGTCGGGCTTGTTCGTGCCAATCCTTTGCTTTAGCTCTATGACTCACTATCGACTAGTGGTTCCCCGAGGGGTTTTCATCAACAAGTCTCTCTTATTTATTTATCTCTGCTTACAATCGCCTTACACTGCCCGTGAGGGTTTCACTAGTAAGACTTTCTCATTTTCTTTTATTTTCTTTTTCTTTTACTTTCTTGTGTGAGCAACTTGACAAGGTTCTATGTCGCGTGACAACCGTTGCTAATTCCATGCTTTCGTGGGTGAGCAACTAACAGTGTCTTATGTCGCATGACAACAGTTACTCATTGCATACTTCTCTGGGCATTCTTGAAGGCCTATCAGGAGTTCTTTATTTGGAAGGTTTTTTGATAGGGTTGGAAAGGAGGGCCGGCATGAAGGGTTAAAGTAGACTCAAAATGAGGGGTTATAGACTTACACTCTTGGAATTGACTCTTTTAAAAAACTAAAAACAAACTCATTCCCCAGTTTTAGATACTAGGGATTTTTTATTATTATTTGGTTGGATCGAATCGTGTAAGGCTGCGTATGTATCCTTTTAAAGGTATCAGGTCGAACGTAGTTCAAACATATGACCTAACTATTTTTTTTCATCTTTCTTCTTTTTCTTTGCCTTTCTTTTTTTTCTTTATTTCTTCATTTTTTTTCAAAACAAGTTGCCCAAGCTTTTATTTTCTGGGGGGCATGGACCTTTGACTGTTCTTTTCTTCTCTTTCCTTTTACCTGACTTTATAAGAATTGCCCTAGTTTGTACTCTTGGGACATGAACCTTTCTTTTCTTTTCTTTTCTTTTCTTTTTTATTGTTTTTTTTTACTTTTGATCCTAAACTTTATTCCAAAAGAGGGTGATCAAAGAAAATAACAGAGGCTCAAAAGAGGTAACAAAGGGTATAAAGTGTTTGGGTAGCATGAAAAGGGCCTCCCGGCATAGAGAACGCCAAAACATATTATCTTTTTACAATAATAGCATTGATGAACATTTCTATTTTCTTGGTGTGTCATGATCGAAAGACAATTTCCATCCATTAATGTAAAACTTTTGACCAAGCTCCAATTGATTAAACATCCTAAAGCCCGATTTTCACAATGATTTGAAGGTGAATTTTACTCGACCTAATTCCAAAGTGTTTCAACTCTCTATTCATACTCAAAAGTGTCTTGTTATCAGTTATCCACGTCAAGCTTAAATCAACTTTCAAAGATCTAGCCAAAAATTTGGCATGCATGTCACATCGCTAAAACTAGCGGGAAAAGAACTATGCATGACATGACACAAAAGGACAAATTGTATTTCGTTAAGTAAAGGATGGAAGGGTTTAACAACAATACAAACAACATAAAATCTGAGTTACAACCCTAAAATAACCTGGATAATGAAACTAACAACAAAACAGGCAGATAAGACTCACACAAACATAAAAGAGGGATAGGAGGGTTTGACTCAATAAAACAAATAAAATCTCAATCACACCCCTGAAATAACCTAGAAAATAGAAAAACATCAAAATAAACTACCAAGATTCCTTCCTCGTGGGGAAGGAATGACTTGTCAATTGCTAAGCTTGACATTTAGCCACAAATTTGCTCATCAGAATCTGCAGAGCCGTCTCCAATTTCTAAATCATTAGCTTCAGTCAGCAAGTTCTCGAGAGAATTCTCATACTCCCTGTCACCATGCATCATCCCCATAAACTGTGCATCATCATGTGAAGGTAAATGATTCTGCGTGATATTCTGGGTGTCACTGTCTATGATCACAATAGGGTTTTCTTGGATCATCGTTTCTATTTCCCTTTTCAAATCCTGACAGCTTTCAACATTGTGCCCCTGGGCATTGGAATGGTATTCACACTTCTATGAATGTTCAAAGCTTCTAGCACGTAGGTTCATATGATTTGGAAGAACAGGTGCAATCATGTCATAATGCTTTAATTTCTCAAACAAGTTTGCATAAGACTCCCCTATTGGTGTAAAATTATCTTTCAACCTTTGTTCCCCTCTATACCCCTTGCTTGGATGCGAGTTGTAGGACACTTGAAAATTTTATGGAGGCTGGTGGAGATTTTCCGATGCTGGTGCTCGCTTTATGGGTTGTCTTGGTGACTAGACAACATACTCGGGTGGAGCAAAAGTGTATTGTGGGTTTTGAGGCGGATAGTAGTGCTCAGGGGAGTCGTCGGAAAACAGACGAAGTTGGTCATACCTTCGAGACGTTCTCCTAGGACCTCTTCTCGACCTTGATGTCATCATGATCTCTTTATCCTTCTCATTCATGTGATTAAAATTACCATATTCAATCTGGACTGCCTGGGTTGCAGCTTTGAGAGCTTCTAGACTTATAAATTTGCCTGTCTTAAGGTCATTCTCTATCATTTCTCCCATTTTGATTGCTTCCGAGAAAGATTTGCCTACGGCAGGCATCATGTTTTGAAAGTAATCTGGTTGTTGAGCCGGAAGGAAGACAATGATTAGCTCCTATTCATCCATGGGTGGCTTAACTCTGCTTGCTCTACCCATTTAATGGCATATTCCTTGAAACTTTCAGTTGGTTTGTTCTTCAGGTTGGAAAGGGAATTACGGTCTGGGGCAATTTCGATGTTGTATTGCAACATTTTTTACAAAGGACTGAGCCATGTCATCCCAGACATACCGGCGAGATGTGTCTTTATCCATAAACCATTCGGAGGCTACTCTTGTAAGACTTTCCCCAAAATAAGCTAGTAGCAATTCTTCATTTCTTCCTGCACCTCTTAACTGATTGCAATACTTTTCCAGGTAGGCTATAGGGTCTCGATGTACATCGTACTTTTCAAACTTGGGGATCTTGAAACCAAGTGTCAAACGAACATTGTGGAACATACATAGATCCCTGAAGGCAATACTCTTTAGACCTACCAACCCTTGCATGTTTTTCAACTGTTGTTCTAAGCTATTCACTCTTTGAATCATTTCTTCCTATGCTATCTTTTGGACACGCTTCTCAGTTTTTGCAGGAAGATCAAATAGGTAAGAATGGTACTCAGGAGAGTGGTATTGCTCTTGTTGGGTAGCAAATTGTGACTCATGAGTTTTCTTCTGTACCATTGTTGGTTGTGGGATAGTGAAGACGGGCAGAACAACAGTGGCTGTCTGATTGGTTGTCAATGGAACACTTTGAGAGCACTCAAAATAAGTTCCAACTGTATTCATACAGTTGGGATAAAGACTGAACCCATGTGGATAGGATTGATCAGACAATGAGACCATAATGACAGTAGTCGAGATGAGTCTGAACTCGGGGAAACCATGAGAAGAAAAGGGCGGTCCTTGGCCATCAGCCCATGTTTGACACATTTCAGTCATTTTCTATTTCAAAACTCTATTTTCCTTAATCACAGTAGACTCTTGTTGAACCCTCTGGCCCTGAGTCTCATGACCGCTCGTAACAACTTCGATGTCAGCTATCATTTTTCCCTAAGATTTTGTGTTGTCAGCTTACCACAAACCGACCACCTCAAACCTTCTTCACAATTCAAAAAAAAAGACATGTTAAAATGGACTCAGTCGGTCCTTATTATTATCATTCTCTTTTTTTTTTTGCACTTTTTTGCAAAGTCATTCGATCGAATTTAATGTGGGTTACCTATGTATCATATGTGAATATGAATTAGATGTTGCGTAGTTTGGGAAGATGTGAAATAAAGTGAATAACCTAACTCTTTTTTTTGAATTTTGAATTTTTTTTTTCTGAAACAAGGACTTAAAAAGAAGAAATTTTTTTTTTGATTTAGATTTGTTTTTTTTTTAAAAGAAAGACTTCTAAGGAAGAAAGAAAATATCTTTTTTTTTGAATTTTGCTTCCTTTTTTTTTTGGAATTCCGAAAGAAAAAGCTTCTAAAGAAGAAAAAAATATTTTTCGATTTTTTGAGTTTTATTTTGAAATTATAAAAGAAATACTTCTAACGTAAAAGAAAATACATTTGAATCTTGAAATTTCTTTTCAATTTTCGAAAGAAGAATGAAAATATTTTTGGAATTTCTATTTTTGTTTTCTTATTTTATTTGTTTATTTTCAAAATATTTGAAAGAGAGTCTTCTAAAGAAGAAAGAAATACTTTTTTTATTTTTGAATTATTTATTTTTTATTTTTTTTTGGAAAAAATACTTCTAAAAAAAAAGGTAGAAAATATTTTTTAGATTTTGATTTTCTTTTCTTTTCGAATGAAAGACTTCTACACTAAAAGAAAATATTTTGGTTTTAAATTTTTATTAGTTGGTACTTTTTTAAAGAAAGACTTCCAAAGAAGGGATTAAAGAAAAATATTTTTGGATTTTTTTTAATATTAGGGGCCCGGAACCGATGAGGTTTGCCTACGTATCTCACATCCGGTGAGAATCAAACCCACATAGTTCTGCCCGTTTTGACGGAATAGAGGAAACGTGACTTTTTGCAAACATTGGCTTATTTTCTTTCTTTCTTTTTTCTGAAATTTTTGCAGAGTTTAAAATTGTTCAAATACCTACCTCTCACTCTTGTGTTTTTTTTCCTATTTTTCATTTCTTTTTTTTCTTTTTCATTTCCTTTCCCTATTCTAGAGACCAGTCAACATGCAAGCCACAACAAACAGATACTCAAGTAGCACGTAAGATGCATCATGATGGTCTTTTTAATTGGGTACACCTGTCCTAGACGGACCCAACACATGTGTTGAGTCCCCAAAATCAAATGCACGTGATGCAAATAAAACGTTCCTACTAGGGATCCGACATGAGGCTTATGTCATTCTAGGTTTTAACCCTTGGGTGACGTTCTAGACCTGGCTTACCCGAGCGAATAACTCGAGCCGCGAGGGGGGGGAGCGTATCGGAAAGACAGATGATTTGGATATGACGTGTTGCTCCCAAACGCACACCCAAGTATATGTGTCGACAAGTAATATAGGATTGTAAGTCTAGATATCGTACCCACAGGGACTTGTGATTAAATATAAACTAAATTAAACCAAACAATTAATCTATTCAAGTGAATCCAAACGTATGAATATTTAACTAAAATTAATCTAGAGTAACAAATTAAGAGATTAAAGAAAACAACGACAAGGTTAAAGACGAATTCAATGTGAGTGAATATTCTAGAGCTATCGGTTAGCTAACAATCCCGTTGAGTTTTCCACATAAATCATCTAATTAATTTATCCGGTTTATTGGTTGACATGGTTAATATTACCCGTATCCTTTTCCCGAAGTACAACTCGCCTATTAAAGCTAACTTAACGCCTATATTCCTATGGAATTAGGATTAACAAGAACGCATTAATAATTTCTGTATAGTAACCAAGCAAAGCGATTGTCACGACCCAAAATCCATAAGGTCGTGATGGCGCCGGACACCACTGTCAAGCAAGCCAATCCTTTATTAGTTGAAATAAATTCATGTTTTATCATTTTTGAAATCGTTACCTTTCATTGCATTTCATAATCAAATGAATAAATCTTCATTAATTAAATACGACAGAAAAGCAATTCAGTTTAATAAAATAAATCCCAACACATCCCCAGAACCCGATGACACAAGTACATGAGAAACTTCTAAGAATTTATTCCATTATACAAAGCTTTCCCGGGGTACATATTGGACAAGGACATAAAAATAAAGTGCAAATACATAGGAGGGAGACTCTGTCAGCTGCGGATCGCCTCCGGATGATGCAGCCCGTCTAAGTCTCCAAGTCAGTTACTGTGCTATGAAGGTACCTGTGCAACAAAATGCACAGCAAGTGTAGTATGAGTAGGAAAATAACGTGTACTCAGTAAGTATCCCGCCTAACCTCAAAGAGGTAGTGACGAGAGGTCAAATTAGACACTTGCTATAAGTCGGATAAATATGATCAAGTGAGGTGATAAGCATAAGTATCGTAATCAATTAAATAATAATCAGAGATAAGAAATATCAATTTGTTCCACATTTTTACACATAAATTCTTCTTCATTTCTCTTAGCAGTTCAAAACTCCTTAGGCCGATAAACATGTATAAATCACAGGAAATACGCAGCATTTATCATGCGCAAACAAAATGTCGAGAGTCGAACAACACGGACCAACAATAATAAATTGTGCATTACCGAGGGTCGAACAGCTCGAATCATAGATGCAACTATTTTCCCTTCTCGTGAATCGATCATGCGACCCAGTCAACATTATAATAATAAGGCTACCCTGCTCGCGAATCATACCTGCGACTCAAGTGCTCATATGTACACGTATTCACACAATATAACCGCATTTTTATCAACAAAACAACTTCTCAAGAAAATAATAAAATTCTCTTTAGGTGAACCTGAAGATAGTATTTAAATAATTTCTGAAATTTATTTGCCAAGTTTAATAAGGTTTTTAAATATCGCTGATTCATCCGAAACACAATTTTGCAAGGAAGGATCCATTCTCTTCTCAAATGATTAAGGAAAATAAGCTTTGACCTTTTTAAGTATTCAATTACTAGCTCGATAATATCACTAGGCTAATATCATTGATAAAATCACAAGTACAACAAGTAAGGCATGCTAGTGGGTCCTAGACTACCCGCACATGGCATAACAGTAGCTACGCACGGGCTCCGGTCACCTCGTGCGTACGTATCCCCCGCAAGTAATAACATATATTCATTTAGTTGACCTATGGGGCCTCCTCAGCCCCCAGCCAACCTCGCACTTGCGCCCCACTGTCCGCATCTGCGCCTTCGCCAGGTGCGGAAATAACATTGCACCTACGCTCCCAGCCGATCCACCAAAATCTCGCACCTGCGGCGCCAAAGATGCTTCTGCGGCGAAGGCCTCACAAGTGCGGTTACACCATTAACCACTCGAAATCCACCCGAGGCCCCCCGGGACCCCGTCCAATTACACTAATCTTTTCCAAAACATAATGCGGACTTGCTCGAGGCCATAAACCACATCAAACAACATCGAAATCATGAATTACACAAAAATTCAAACTTTATGAACTTGAAATTTCAAACTTTCACCTCTGATGCTTAAACCCGTCAAATCACCTCCGATTGACCCCAATTTTTGGACACAACTCGTATTAAAAATTACGGACCTGCTCCAACTTTCGGAATCGCATTCCGACCCAGATATCAAAATTTCCTTCCGGTCGGATTCTTCAAAACCTTCAAATTCCTATCTTTAGCCAAATGACATTAAAATAACCCACGACCATCCGAATTCACTTCCGATCGCGCTCTGAACTCCAGAATCATCATAAAAAGCTATCTCAAGACTCGAAATCCCAAACGGACATCAATAACACTGAAATGTGCTTCATGCCAAACTTATGAAATTCCTTCAAAAATGCTGACTTCCACAATATACGCCAAAACGCTCCCGGGCTATCCAAAACCCGATCCGGACGTACGCCCAAGTCCGAAATCATCATATGAACCTGCTGGAACCTTCAGATCCTTATTCCGAGGTTGTTTACTCCAAATCCCAGTCTTAGTCAATTCTTCCAACTTAAGGCTTCCGAAATAAAAATTTTCCTTTCAATTTAACTCCTAACTTCCTGAATTTCAACTCCGACCATACGCACAAGTCATAATACCTAAAAAAAAGTTCTTCATGACTTCCAACCGCTGAACGACGCGCTAGAGTTCAAAATGACCGGTCGGGTCGTTACATTCACCCTCACTTAAACAGACATTCGTCTTCGAACGTGCCAAGAACTGCCCTGGATTTATCAGAAATCACTGTTGAACACCTCGTGCACCTGCCCCTGCTGCCACAACCCAGTTGAATACATAAGCTTGATAAAATCTGAATATATCCTCCTTTATCCATACAACAAGCTCCTAACTCAGTTCCAACATGGAAATTATCTGCCAGGCCCGTTTCTAATAGATGAACACCGTATCAATTACCACACGAGGAACCAGAGCACAACTGCGTACCTTTGTTGAATCAGCACCATACACCGCATAATCCATCATCTAACCACAATGACGCTCCATGTACCTTAATAGCCACAATTCTACGAATCTGATGATCTCAATTCACTTTATAAGATATATACATACATCCCGCTATAATTCTGACGACACCACCACAACAGAGGAGATGTGTAGAAATTCCTAACCAACTGCAGAGTTAACCAAACATTGAAATCTTTTCTCTTGACTTAGATCATCATCTCATTGCAGACCAAATAATGGTGATTGTCTTGCAGTATACTTCACATAGTCTCATCCCACTTGAACCCTGATCCTATAATCTTGTCTCACCCAGTATGAATTGTCCAAACAACCAATCACCCCAGACACGTCCAACAGTCACCCACGATGCCAAAGAGCGCCAATAGGCCACAACTCGAACATGATACATAAGAAATGACTCAGGAAAGGGATACTCAACTCACACAACTAATATGAACTTTCCTCAGAAAAATAGGAAGTATAACATAAGAGAAATAAATATAGGGAACCGTACCCATCATCACACTATTGCATGCAACCTGATCCCAATAACATACCCGTGGCCACGTGCCAGCCGGTCCCATCATAGAATTCACATAAGGAGATATACACGGAGCTGAGTTGCTCGCTGTTACAAATCACTGAATACCGGTCACAAGCACGCTAAGTGCATAATACCATTCAGGGAGACTGATAGAGCCATATGCTACAAACTCAAGCACAACTGAGGTGCGATATATAATTTGAATCTGAAGTGCCATCCTGCTCACATAACCTCATCATTATGCGGAACATCAACACATAAGAAATTATCAAGCCGTTTCACAACTCACACAGCACAATCATACTATACAAGAATTGACGAAGGCGGAACAACATCCGATATTCCAACACCCCTCCTTAAGGAGTGTTATACTGAAATGAACACATCTAACTCACATGAAGCCCATGATCTTGTTTTAATCCATTCACACACTTCAAGTCAATTCTGCTTGCACTGAACTAGGCTAATAGCTACACCTGGGTCCATAGTACCCTGATTCCTCTCATAATACACAAGAACAACCATCATAGCCGCGAAAAACACCCCACAATCCACAATCAACTGAACCGAACACCTTCCAGGCATAAATTCTAAATTAAGCAATATTACACTCCTTTATAATTGGTCTAAGTCTTTAAATCCCTCAGGTGACTACAAGTCACACTAATGCAATATTCCCGCGGTTAAGCTCCCACGACCTTCCACACAAGGTAACAAGTATGCACATCCATACCACCGACCACCCTAAGGCTACAAAACACATCAAGAACCCATGACCAGGGTACAAAGCCTCTTTCACCGAATATCAATCTTCGGTGACACTGAAGATACACCAGCATACTCTTAACTTTCAAATCGCTTTTTTTTTATTGCTCATCGGAGCTCACGACATCCCTGTTTACACCGAACTGCAACCTCGATTGTTACTTCGCACTCCACACTGACTACTGCTCCCAACATGCCGATATGGAATAACATGAGAATTTCATCATACTTCCTGAACCGCTAATAGGGTGAACACATCATCACATAGAAACCTTTTACTTACCTCAATTCATGCGAACCATAACAACACAGGATCAAACTCTCACAACCATAATACATGCAAATCTTTAAGTATTGGTCTGAAACACCATAAACCTTCCGAGATCCGCCTACACCTGACAAGACATAGCACTTGAATGCCTCCAAATGAAATCTATTACGACGACCGACAAGCCCCACATCCATCTGCACAAACCATAGACATACTCAACCACACTAAAGGAACTGATCACTGCCGTTCATGTGCTATTTCAACCATGGCTAACAAATCTATCTTCTTTTAATCATCTTTACTTGCCTCAGAGATAATAGTAACTTTCTTAAACTCACAGCAAACTCAACCCTCACTCATCCCGAGTGACCTTGATTAACGAGACCATGCTGCCTAAAACCCGCAACCCATCTCATGCCCTCTTGATAAACTTTCTACAACCAGAAGTTTATTTGTCTCACCCCTCCAATAATACCCTGCATGTTGCATTCTCTAACTTTTGAATTTACTAAGACCGCTATTGAGAGTCACCCACTCTGACTGGCCCTGAATACAATAAACTCCAAGGCTCTTCTAGCACATGAACATCCTCTCAATGAAATACGTGACTGAGTCATTACCCTTACAACTTGCCTTAAGCATAAATTCTGAATGTTTCGAAGCCTAACCTTGGTCTAACGGGGCCAACTTTTGCACACATTCATCAAATCCCACGCACAATCACCATTTTACTTCCTTCCCTTAGCTGTAACAACTTGCCAATAAGCCGACAATCTGCAACCTCATGAGAACACAATCCTACAACATCAATACCCCATCCTAAGCCTGCTCTCATTCACCATCCTTGCTCGTTCGTCCTCTCCTCATGGACATCTACTAAATGCGCTACAAGATCTTCCAATCCACTACCATATTGCATCCTTCCCATCCCTAACAACTCTTCCCTGTTTTATCCAACCTTCGACAAAATAACCCACATTTTACTTAAGCTCGTGGACCCAATCACCATCCACTAAAACTCTCAAATCACTCCAACTTTCCCTCACGATAGGCAGATGTCTTACCACTTAACTTATGTGCTACACTGCCACTCTCCCACTTGCTAAACTCTTTCCTTTAAGCAACTACCCGACTTCCGTTCCTTATACCTGGCCTTCTAGAAATTAAGCCGCCACCTGACACTTCTCTCATGACTTCATTCATCGCATGCTTCTCAACTGCAGCCTCAATTCAATATCATTCTCTGTAGCTCTTAAACCAGCAGGTCACCATGATTTCAATCTCTCCGAATATCATCTTTCTCGAGCTGCCTTCATTAGAAATATCTATTCAATTTTGAACCACTACACACCACAATTTCTAACAACCTCTTCTCCAATACTACTCCACAATAATCTGACCCAACACAACTGGGGAACCATAACACCGGCAAACTTAGCACATTCTATTTGATCAAAGACGACAATATCAAAACACATGTGAATATTCCACCTCACCTGAATACACCAAGTCTTACTACTTATCAACCCAAACTGGACCATTCATAATCCGAATGCCTTTCCTCTGTCGGAACTAAAATACTGAAATCTCAAAATCACGCCTTGAGAAGACCTCCCTTCAAACCATTCATCACCCCAACATATGGGCAAGCATTCTATAATCATATCGACATCGCGTGATAACCAATCGTAAGCATCATCACAGCCTGAGCATAACCTCAAAGTTCTCAGAATTATAGCTACTAGCTGAAACAACATAGTATTCTTCTTGCAGAGCAACAACAACAGCCCAAACAACTATGCACGAAAAACTTCACGCACCATATCTGTAGCACCATTATAATTTCTCAAATTCCCGATCCATAGTAAGCGTTTCGCGACGCATAAGATTTATTAGGAAGAAACATAGGCGTAATCCTTAAGGGAACCAAATCGCACGACGAGAAATCAAGAAGGGAAGTACTCCTAACAGCCCTGTAGCCTCTCGAAGATAAGTACAGACGTCTCCGTACTGATCCGCAAGACTCTACTAGACTTGCTCATGACTCGTGAAACCTAGGGGAACCTAGAGCTTTGATACCATGTTGTCACGACCCAAAATCCATAAGGACGTGATGGTGCCGGACACCACTATCAGGCAAGCCAATCCTTAATTAGTTGAAATAAAGTTCATGTTTTATCATTTTGGAAATTATTACCTTTCATTGCATTTCACAATCAAATAAATAAATATTCTGTAATTAAATACGACAGAAAAGCAATCCCGTTTAATAAAATAAATCCCAACACATCCCCAGAACCCAGTGACACAAGTACATGAGAAACTTCTAAGAACTTATACCATTATACAAAGCTTGCCCGGGATACATATTGGACAAGGACTTAAAAATAAAGTGCAAATACATAGGAGGGAGACTATGTCAGCTGCGGAACGCCTCCGGATGATGCAGCCTGTCTAAGTCTCCAAGTTAGTCAATGTGCTATGAAGATACTTGTGTAACAAAATGCAAATAAAGTGTAGTATGAGTACGAAAACAACATGTACTCAGTAAGTATCCCGCCTAACCCCAAAGAGGTAGTGAGTAGAGGTCAAATTAGACAATTGTTATAAGTCGGAAAAATATGATTAAGTGAGGTGATACGCATAAGTATCGTAATCAATTAAATAATAATCAAAGATAAGAAATATCAATTTGTTCCACTTTTTTACACATAAATTCTTCATTTTTAACTAGCAGTTCAAAACTCCTTAGGCCGATAAACATGTATAAATCACAGGAAATATGCAGTAGTTATCATGCGCAAACAAAATGTCGAGGGTCGAACGGCGCGGGCCAACAATAATAAATTGTGCACTACCGAGGGTCCAACGGCTCGAACCACAGATGCACCTGTTTTCCACGCTCGTGAATCGATCATGCAACGCGGTCAACATAACAATAATAAGGCTACTCTGCTCGTGAAGCATACATGCGACTCAGGTGCTCATATGTACACGTATTCACACAACATAACCGCATTTTTATCAAGAAAACAACTTCTTAAGAAAATAATAAAATTATCTTTAGGTGAACCTGAAGATAGTATTTAAATCATTTCTGAAATTCATTTGCCAAGTTTAATAAGGTTTTGAAATATCGTCGATTCATCCGGAACACAATTTGGCAAGGAAGGATCCATTCTCTTCTCAAATGATTAAGGAAAATAAGCTCTGATCTTTTAAGTATTCAATTACTAGCTCCATAATATCACTAGGCTAATATCATTGATAGAATCACAAGTACAACAAGTAAGGCATGCTAGTGGGTCCTAGACTACCCGCACATGGCATAACAGTAGCTACGCACGGACTCCCATCACCTCGTGCATACGTAGCCCCCACAAGTAATAGCATATATTCATTTAGTTCACCTATGGGGACAATTCCCCCTCCCAAGGTTAGAAAGGAGACTTACCTCGCTCCGAAGATTCATAACTGGCTTCTAAGACCTTCCGACGACTCCGAATGATGCACAACGCCCCAACACTACCAAATAACGGGCAAATCAATGAAAATTCAATCTAAATTTAGTAACAAATTCAAATTATATAATTTCCCAGCTCCGCTCAGTGAATTGACCAAAATGCCCTCGGGTCCACGTGCCCGGATTCTGAAATTTCTCGAAGCTAAACTCTACCCATAGCTTTAATAGTTCAAATATACAATTTACTCAAATATTCATACCCAATTCGTGGCAAAAATCCAATTTACCTAATTCTAGGTTTCCTTCAAAATTCCCAAATTTTTCTTCAATTTCTCATATCTAATCCATGTAATAATCTTGTATTTAACTCAAAAACGTGAAGAAATTACTTACCTTGTGATCTTTGAAGAAAATTCCTCCTTGAAGCTCCCCACAATCGCCGATGCCAGGATGAGAATGGGAGAAGAAATGACAATTTCCCGTTTAAAACATTATGCCAGGCTGATATCCGCACCTGCGATCAACCTCTCGCACCTGCGATCCCGCAGGTGCGCCCAAACACCTGCACCTGCAGCCTCCTCAGCCCCCAGCCAAACTCGCACCTGCGCCCCACTGTCTGCATATGCGCCTTTGCAGGTGCGGATATAACATTGCACTTGAACTCCCAGCCAAGCCACCAAAATCTTGCACCTGCGGCGAAGGCCTCGCAGGTGCGGTACCAGATGACGGCAAACTTTAGCTTTCTCCAACTTCAAATATTGATCCGTCAACCACCCAGAATCATCCCGAGCCCCCCCGGGACCCCGTCCAATGACACCAACATGTTCCAAATCATAACGTGGACTTGCTTGAGGCCTCAAATCACATCAACCAATGCCGAAATCACGAACCGCACTAAAATTCAAACTTTATGAACTTGAAATTTCAAACTTCCACCACCGAAGCTTAAACCTGTCAAATCACCTCCGATTGACCCCAAATTTTGTACACAAGTCATATTCAACATTACAGACCTGCTCCAACTTTTGGAATCGCATTTCGACCCTGATATCAAAATTTCCACCTCCTGTCGGTTTCTTCAAAACCTTCAAATTCCTATCTTTAGCCAAATGACTTCAAAATAACCCACAGCCATCCGAAATCACTTCCGATCGCGCTCCCAACCCCATAATCATCATAAGAAGCGATTCCCAGACTCGGAATCCCAAACAGACCTCAATAAAACTGAAATGCACTTCAAGCAAAACTTAGGAAATTTCATCAAAAATGCTAACTTCCACAATGTACGCCGAAATGCTTCCGGGTTATCCAAAACTTGATCCGGACATACGCCCAAGTCCGAAATCATCATACAAACCTGCTGGAACCTTCAGATCCTGATTCCGAGGTCATTTATTCCAAATCCCAGTCTTAGTCAATCCTTCCAACTTAAGGCTTCCGAAATGAAAATTTTCCTTTCAATTTAACTCCAAACTTCCTGAATTTCAACTCCGACCATAGGCACAAGTCATAATACATGAAATGAAGTTGTTCATGACTTGCAACTGTTGAACGACGCGCTAGAGTTCAAAATGACTGGTCGGGTCATTACAGCGATTAGGTATATTCCTATCCTAACCGCAAATCCGTTCCCCTTAAGATTTAAGATCTTGCTCTACTCAATCATATATGGAATATAGAATTCCACCTCCCGAGTTCAATCCTAAATTCATAGAGAGTATTCAATTGGTGATCAAGAAATCAAATAATTAAGCGCAAGATTGAATAAATAAACCAATATGATAAATATATGTACAATTCAAGCTTCAAACTACAACGTTCATGCAGCACCCACAACTCTAGAACTAATAAACTACGAGATTAAAAGAAGGGAAGAGAAGAAAAACTAGGCAGAAGCCTCCTTCAAGCGTGGTATGTGTTCCTCCACATGAATTCCCCTTCAAAATATGTTATATCTCTCTTCCAAAATAGGTTTAGGACCCATTTTATACTATTTAAGATCGTGTAAGGCCGAAATAAACTTTTCCTGAACGAAGTAGGAAAAATCCCGCAACATAGCGTCCAGGCCAGCTAGGCGCTGGACCTGGCGCTGAAAACAGTATTGTTGTCACATTTTGCAATTTTGATGCGTTAACTTTGAAGTATAAATCCTCCTTTTTTTGTTGTCTCCTCTTGCGGGGACAAAGAATAAATGGTGTCCCTCTTTCTTTTCTTCTTTTTATTTTTTTTTCTTTTTTTCCTTCCGCGTTTTATTCTATTTTGCTCCAATTCTCTTGATCTTCACACCGCTTTATTTTTACACAATTAAAATATAATATTAAGCACAAAATAATATAACTAATACTCAAAATATGATTAAAAAGTGCTAGAATGTGAGATAACAATAGTTAAATATATGTATTTTTGGCCGAACATCAACACCCCACACTTAGACTCTTGGTCGTCCTCGAGTAAGTATTAAAACCACTCTCAATAAATCAAGCGAAGAAACACCACTACTTAGGTAGCTACTAACAGTTATGCCCTATGGCAACTCAAATCCTTAGATATACATTTCCTTATCATCACACAAGATATATAGGTTACAAACACAAGAAACGTGTAATCTCCTAACCTTAGAGACATACTCTAACTTACCAAATTTAAGCTCGCTCACATACTCTGTCAAAAAAGATAATAACATCACCTATCTATCGTGAAACATGTGCCCTCACAAGAATAAATAGTCCATACACTTGTCACGATCCAAACCTTAACTCAGGTCGCGATGGCGCCCAACACCGTAGTCGGGCAAGCCAACATCAATCTACTAGAGAGTTTCATTTAATTTACCAAAACATTTCCAACACTTACTCGATTTAGGTTTAAGATATTAAGTAAAAACGAAAATTTAGGCGCACTTAAACAGAAATAGCCATAAAAGTCATAACTTAATATTTACATCCCAAAATAATGTCTACCAGCGTGTGTGCCAGGAACTAGTGTCACAAGTCTACGGGCATACTAGTAGAGTAAAGACAAAATAATACATAAACTGACCTACTGTCTGAAAAGAATAAACAGAATAACAAAGAAGACTCCATAGTGCTGTCGAGTATCGTCAAGAGGAGCAGCTCACCGTGAAGTCTGGACCAGGAAATATCAGGGACGAACTCCGGACTAATACCTAGGTGCACCTGCCTCAGATCCTATACAATTAAGTACAAAGCGTAGCATGAGTATATAAATAATATGTACCCTGTAAGTATCCAGTCTAATCTCGAAGAAGTAGTGACGAGAGGTCGACTTGAAACATACTAGGTTCCAGACAGTATATTTAAGTGTATAAATTAAAGAGAGTAACAAGTGCACATGGATAATAAAATAATGAATATCTAGCATATTTACGAAGCCTATTTTTAGTCGAAAATCCAACATAAAAATTTCAAGTCTATTCTTTCAAGTCATTTAACAGTTTTTAAGTCATGAATAATATCAAACAAGTAACATCTGGAAAATATATCAAAAGGTATAATTTGGGACAACATAATAGTAATAGTGCACTACCGGAGGGTTGAACGGCACGAACAATAGATGCATCTATTAACCTGCCGTGGCGTACGGCCTGCTCCCATGAGAGTAGTGGAAGGAATCACTCCACTCGCAGAATATATATATATTGTGAAGCGGTCACACATAAACATAACATTTTTCTTTTAATTCTTTTTCCAAAAATAATAATGATTTGTCTGAAAACAACTATTAGGGAACTTCATGAAACAGTTTCCATACGAAGAAATTACAAGGCATATAACTAAATTATATGGTCCTAAACCGCTCCAAACTCCTCCAAACCTCGAACCACTCATCCCCACAAGTCATAAATTAGTAAAAACAACTACAGGAAGTCTCATTTAGGGGCATGGGGTCCTAGAACGTAAAACGACTGGTTGGGTCATTACATTCTCCACCTCTTAAACAAGCGTTCGTCCTCGAACGGATGTAGAATCATACTTGAAGTGCTGAATAGGTGTGGATATCTGCTCTGCATGTCTTCCTGGGACTCCCAAGTCACCTCCTCGACTGGTTGGCCCCTCCACTAAACCTTTACGACGAAAACTCTCTTGGACCTTAACTGGCGATCCTGTCTATCAATGATAGCTATTGGCTCCTCCTCGTAGCCCAACCTCTAATCTAGCTGAATGGTGCTGAAATCCACCATGTGATAGATGTCGGAGTGGTGCCTCCGGAGCATGGATACATGAAAGACGGGATGGACTCCTGATAAACTGGGAGGTAAAGCGAGCTCATAAGACACGTTCCCAACTCGCCTCAACACCTGGAATGGTCCTATAAACCTTGGGCTCAGCTTTCCCTTCTTCCCGAACCTCATGATACCCTTCATCGACGAGACATTCAACAGAACCTTCTCTCCCTCGATAAATGATACATCACGCGCTTTCTTATCCGCGTAACTCTTCTGTCTTGACTGAGCGGTACGGAGTCTCTCTTGAATCAACTTTACCTTCTCCAAAGCATCATTCACCAGGTCGGTGCCATAAAACTTAGCCTCTCCAGGATCAAACCACTCAGTGGGAGAACAACAACGCCGAAAATACAAAGCCTCAAATAGAGCCATATTAATGTTAGAAATGGTAAATGTTAATATAAGCAAACTCGACCAAAGGCAAGAATTGGTCCCATTTCCCTCCCAAGTTGATCACACATGCTCTGAGCATGTCCTCCAATATCTGAACTGTATGATCCGACTGCCCATCGGCATGAGGGTGGAATGTTGTGCTGAGCTCAACCCGGGTGCCTAACTCACTCTGTAATGCTCTCCAGAAGTGCGAGGTGAAATGAGGGCCTCGATCTGATATGATGGACACAGGCACACCGTGCCACCGGTCTATCTCCCGAATGTGGATCTGGGCTAATCTTTCAGAATTATAAGTAGTAGCTATTGGAATGAAATGTGCCGACTTGGTCAACCTATCCATGATGACCCAAATCACATCAACCTTCCGCAGAGTCTGAGGCAACACAACTACGAAGTCCATCGTCATGCGCTCCCACTTCCACTCAGGTATAGGCATTTGTTGAAGTAGGCCTCCTGGCCTATGGTTCTCATACTTAACCTGCATGTAATTTAGACACCTAGCCACATACTCCGCTATTTCTTTCTTCATCCGCCTTCGCCAGAAATCCTGCTTCAAGTCATGATACATCTTTGTAAGAACAGGGTGAATAGAATACCATGAACTATGAGCCTTCTCTAGATTCCTCTCCCTCAGTCCATCAACATTAGGAACACATAAGTGACCCTGAAGTCTCAAAATACCATCCTCCCCAATAGAAACATGTTTGGAACTACCCTGTACCACTGTCTCTCGTTGCTCTGCCAAGCGCGGATCATCAAATTGCCTAGCCTTGATATCCCCCAATAATAAAGACTGAGTAACCACCCGTGGAAGAACTCGGTGGGGCTCTGAAAGGTCCAACCTCACCAGGAGATTATCCAAGGACTCAATGTCCAAAGCTAGAGGTCTCTCCTCCGCTGAAATATAAGCCAAACTACCCATATCTCTGCCTTCCTGCTTAAGGCATCTGCTACCATATTTGCCTTGCCCGGATGATAAAGAATGGTTATTTCATAACCCTCCAGCAACTCAATCCACCTACTATACCTCAAATTAAGATCCCTCTGCTTGAACAAGTGCTACAAGATGCAGTGGTCCGTATAAACCTCACAAGACAACCCAGACAAGTAGTGCCTCAAAATCTTAAGAGCGTGAACAATCGCTTGCAACTCCAGATCGTGCACATGGTAATTCTTCTCATGAACCTTCAGCTACCGTGAAGCATGTGCTATAACTCGCCCCTCCTGCATCAACACACATCCCAAGCCAACGTGTGAAGCGTCGTAATAAACTGTATACATCCCTGAACCGGAAGGCAATACGAGAACTGTGTTGAGGTCAATGCTGTCTTGAGCTTCTGAAAGTTCGCCACACACTCGTCAGACCATCGTAATGGGGAATTCTTATGAGTCAATCTAGTCAGAGAATCTGCAATTGAATAAAAACCCTCCACAAATCAGTGATAATAACCTGTCAGACCCAAGAAGCTCCTGATCTCTGTAGTTGAAGTCAGGCGTGGCCAACTCCAAACTGCCTCAATATTCTTAGGATCCACCTTGATCCGGATACCACATGTTCAAATAATGCCACAGGATCCAACCAGAACTCACACATACAACTTATGTTCTCGCAAGGTCTGGAGCACAACTCTCAAAGGCTGCTAGTGCTCTCTCAGGCTACGTGAGTAAATCATAATGTCATCAATAAATACAATGACAAAGGAATCAATATAAGTCCTTAACACATTGTTCATCAAGTTGATAAATGCTGATGGGGCATTAGTCAAGCCAAAAGACATCCCCAGGAACTCATAATGGCCATATCTCGTACGAAAAGCAGTCTTCAGAACATCCGAGTCCCGAATCTTTAGCTGGTGGTACCCCGATCTTATGTCAATCTTAGAAAACACCCGAGCCACCTGCAACTGGTCAAACAAATCATCGATACGTGGCAACGGGTACTTAGTCTTGATGGTGACCTTGTTCAACTGGCGGTGGTCAATACACATCCGCATAGTCCCATCCTTCTTCTTCACAAATAACACTGGATCACCCCAAGGCAATACGCTCGGTCTGATAAACCCCAAGGCAATACGCTCCACATAGTCCCACTCCTCAAAATGTTATTTCAATTACTTCGGAGCCATACGGTACTGGGGAATAGAGACAGGTGGGGTGCCTGGAGCAAAGTCAATGCAAAAATCAATATCACGATCCGGTGGCATGCCTGGAAGGTCTGCATGAAGTACATCAGCAAACTCTCGAATTAACGACAATGAATTAATTGCCGGAGACTCGGTGGTGGTGTCCCGCACATAATCAAGGTTAGCCAAACAACCCTTCTCAATTAGCTGCACCGACTAAGGAACCTCTCCACTCCAATCTCGGCAACTCGGGCATGGCTAGAGTAACAGTCTTGGCATGGCAATCTAGTTTACGGCATGGTAGGGAGATAGCCAGTCCATACCCAAGATGACCTCAAAATCAACCATATCAAGCAACATGAGGTCCGCTGTGGTATTGAACCCACAAAATGTAACCACATAGGACCGATAAATCCGGTCCACAACCACACAATTGCCCACGGGAGTGGACACATAAATAGGAGTACCCAAAGACTCGCGAGGAATATCCGGGAAATGAGCAAACAGGGCTGATAAATATGAATAAGTGGATCCTGGATCAAATAACACCGATGCATCTCTATCGCATACTTAAATAATACATGTGATCACGGCATCTAAGGCCATTGCATCTGATCTGGCCGGAATAGCATAGAATCTAGGTGGAGCACCAGATGACTGACCTCCACAAGAATGAATAGGGGCTGACTAGGCTCTCCCTGTCTGGCCTCCACCTCTAGGACGACCCCTGCCGGCATGTCCTCCTCCTCTAGGTGGTCAGACCGCTGGTGCTAAACTCATAGGCCGGTAACCCTGCTGCACTGCCTTGCCCCGAAGTATGGGACAATACCTCTTCATATGACCTGGATCCCCACACTCGTAACAACATCTCGGCACCATAGTCTGCTGCCCTGAAGAAAAACCCTAAATAGCTGGAGGGTAGTGTGAACTCTCTGACATGGATCTGAAGTAAAGAATGGAGGACCCCTGATGACCGGAATACCCACCGGATAAACCCAGAATAGTTGGAGGGCGGTAAGAATGCTCTGGCATGGCGTTGAAATAAGGCCTCGATGGAACACCTTGGGGAGGAGGTGCGGGTGCTGAATATAGGGGCCTACTAGGCTAGCCCCTACCAAACTGACCTCTGCCACTGGCTGGGGTGCCTCTAAAATCCCCAGAAAATCTAGCTCTCTTATCCTGCTGACTCTACTCTCTGCCCCTCGATCGATAACTCTCAACCCCGCTGGCAATCTCTACTACAAGTTGATGAGGAGTCGTCATCTCCACCTCTCGGGCCATGTTGGCCCTAATACCTGAGTGCAAACCAGCTACAAATCTCTGCACTCTCTCTGAAATCAGTAGGAAGTATCATGAGTGCATGATGAGACAACTTAGAAAACCACGCCTCGTAGTCGGTCACTGACATCTGACCCTGCTCCAGCTACTCAAACTGATACCGCAACTCTTCCCTCTCATAGTGTGGAATATATCTATCCAAGAACAACCGAGTGAACTGCTCCCAAGTGAGGAGAGGAGAATCTGCTGGTCTGCCAAGAATGTAGGACTGCCACTATCTGCGGGCCCTTCCTTCTAGTTGGAAAGTAGTGAAGTCAACCCCAAGGGACTCCAATATCCTCATGTTGTGCAGTCTATCCCTGCACCTATAAATAAAGTCTTGTGCGTCCTCATGACGCTCGCCTCTGAAGACAGGAGGGTGCAATCCTGTCCATCTGTCCAATAGCTTCTGCGGATCACCGTCCGCAGCTGGTCTGGGCTCAGGTGCTGCTGCTAGTAGCTATGCCCCGCCCATGGGTAGTGTACTCGGGGTCTGCTATAATGTTGCTGCATGACCTGCAGCTTGGGGAGTAGGGGTCTGTGCTCCCCCTCCCGCTTGAGACGTGGTAGGACCCGCTAGAAATAAACGCGCCCGAGTCATGGTGTCCATGAACCGCATCATACTGCCCATGACCTCCTGAAATCCTGGTGTCGTCATGAAGTCCAAAGGGGCAGCATCTGCTGCGGCACCTCGCCCTGCTCTTCAGTAGTGGGATCCTCTACTGGGTCCGCCAGGGGTGCAACTGGAACAGCTTTGGGACGCCCTCGTCCCCTACCTAGAGTCGGTGCCCTCCCCCGGCCTCTGTCACGGCCTCGGATGACGAAGGTAGCGACCTTTCCTGGGTCCGAAACGTCGGTTGCGCGCTTCCTTACCATCTGTGAGAGAATAGAAGAGTGAGATTTAATATACCATCAACTGCACGACAGAAGATAAATACATACGTCTCCGTACTGATCCATAAGACTCTATTGGGTTTGCCTATGACTTGTGAGATCTTCGTGAACCTAAAGCTCTGATACCATGTTGTCATGACCCAAATCTTAACTCAAGTTGCAATGGCGCCCAACACCGTAGTCGGGCAAGCCAATATCATTCTACTAGAGAGTTTCATTTAATTTACCAAAACATTTCAAACACTTACTTGATTTAGGTTTAAGACATTTAGTAAAAACGGATAATTTAGGCGAACTTATACAGAAATAGCTATAAAAGTCATAAGTTAATATTTAAATCCCAAAATAATGTCTACTAGCGTGTGTGCCATGAACTAGTGTCACACGTCTACATGCATACTAGTAGAGTAAAGAAAAAAAATAAATAATAGTAAATGTGCACTGACGGAGGGTCGAACGGCGCGAACCATAGATGCATCTATTAACCTATCATGGCGTACGTCCCCCTCCCATGAGAGTAGTGGAAGGAATCACTCCACTCGCGGAATATATATATATTGTGAAGCGGTCACACATAAACATAACATTTTTCTTTAAATTCTTTTTCCTAAAATAATAATAATTTGTCTGAAAACAACTATTAGGGAACTTCATGAAACAGCTTGCATATGAAGGAATTACAAGGCATATAACTAAATTATGAAATTCACAAGGCATGGAGTGAACCTAACTACGTGGACATAGCAAGAATAGTCACTATGCATGGACTCTCGTCATTTCGTACGTACGTAGTCCCCCACAATTAATGACATATAGTTAATTACTTCGCCTATGGGGACAATTCCCTCTTACTAGATTATAAAGGAGACTTACCTCGTGTCAAGTCTACTTAAGTGATTATTTATGAACTCGCCCGAAACTCTAAATTTGTCGCCCAAGGACTCGAAACTAGTCAAATATTGCATAAATCAATCAATATATACTCAGAAGTATGAATTTCCTCTATTTAAGTGATTATTTCAACCCAAATTGCAAAATCCCAAAATACAACCCCCGAGCCACACGCTCAGATTCCGAAAATGTTCAAAGCAAACAATCACCCATAGCCTAAGGATCATTAGTATATACTTTTTGTATGATTCCATGATCAATTACTTTGAAATTTCTCATTTTTTGTCAAAAACCTAGGTTTTGCTCTAACCCATGATTTCTACTAACGTAATGTGTTAATGTACCTAAGAATTCAAGTATTAAACTTAATTTATAGTGGGAAGTACTTACCTTACAGTAGCTAGGTCGAATATCCTCCTTGCATGCTCTAAAAATCGCCCAAAGATGAAGAAAAGTGTTCAAAAATGGCTAAGTCCCGTATTTAAAATGAACCTCACTGCCTACAGGTTTTTCGCACCTGGGGCTTGAGGACTGCACCTGGGGTCTCACATTTGCGAGAAGTATCTCGTATCTGCGGAGGAGGGGAAGGGGGCCGTGGTTCGCACCTGCAGCTCCCCTTCTGCGGAAAATGATCCGCACCTGTGGGATTGGGAAACACCTCCTGGATTTGCACCTGCGAGGCTGGGACCGCAAAAGCGGTTTCGCACCTGCGACTAGGCCTCCGCAGGTGCTAAATCATAATATGGACCCACCCGAGACTCCGGTCAATTATACCGACAAGTCACTTATTATTAGTTTTTGCCTCGCTCGATGCCCGAACAACATCTGGGCCCACCCGAGACTCCGGTCAATTATACCGACAAGTCCTAAATCATAATATGGACTCACTAGAGCCTTCAGAACGTATGAAACAACGCTAAATCTAAAAATCACACCCCAAAACCTATTGAATCAAACATAAGAACTTCAAGTTCTAGAATTCGTTAACAATGTGCCAAACCTACCTATACTACTCGGAATGACACCAAAGTTTTCGAGCAAGTCATAACATAACTGAACTATTCCCAGTCTCGGAATCCCGTTTGGACCTCGATAACACAAAAACACGTTCCAAACCTAAATTTGAATATAAGGAAACTCTTATATCACAATTTGGGCCGAAATGCTCCCGGGTCATCCAAAACCCGTTCCGAACATACGCCCAAGTCTGGAATCATCATACAAACCGACCAGAACCTTCGAATCTCGATTCCGACGTCATTTACTAAAAATGTTCAACGAAGGCAAACTTGGCCTTAAAGGCCAACCTTAAGGAACTAAATGCTCCTAAACCACTCCAAACTCCTCCAAACCTCGAACCACTAGTCCCCACAAGTCATAAATAAGTAAAAGAAAGTACATGAAGTCTCATTTAGGGGCACGAGGTCCTAGAATGTAAAACGACCGATTGGGTCGTTACAACACTCAAATTAAAGAGTGAATATAATTTAAGGGCTTAGCATCAAAGTACAACCCTCGCACCTACAAATGAATTCATATGTATGCACAAAGAACCATAGGCTTGCCCATTATGTACATCTCTACTAATTAAGTATGCTCGAATAGATAAAATAGGACTTTAACAGGTTATAATGTTGGCTAAGGGACGGGTAGGAGAACTATATAATAGTGACTTACACTTGCCTAAGAACTTTGCACTTTTAGACTTCATTACCCATTATTTTCATCTCTTAATTTTATTTTTCGGGCCTCTCTTCATCAATTGTATCATAAATATTTTCCTCATATAAAGAACGTTTCATGTTTTCAAACAAATTCTTTTCATTGTCTTTTCTTCATGTAACATTCTTTTCAAGACATCTCTTTCATCATTTTTCAGCTATTGTTGGTCACCATTACTCACTTAATCATCCATTTCTTCAAATTTATCAATTAATATTACAATATAAGCAACAATGCTCAAGGAAGCAGGGTGCAAAAACTAGGGATTCAACAAAAGGATCAAGAAAAATATACGGCTTCCAAGCAAAAGGCTACAGGCTCAAAGGGCTAACTAGTGGTACAATATATGAAAAGGCTAAAATTCACAAGACATATCAACGAAAGCCTATTATCATCTTCTAGACAGAGCAACAATTTTATTTTGCTTCAATAACATGCAGGGAAAGTTCTAGACTAAGATGCAAAACATGGAATATATGTAAGAAATTCTCACCACACATGGCACAAGTATCAATCAAGATGGATAAATTCTGCTCTAAGATAGATAGGATCATTACGAACGACAAATAAGAATAAGCTATATATGGAGTCACAACCATGAGTTTAGGTGTCAGAAAGTCTACTATTTAATTCATTACTCAAGCACTCATAGGAAAGTACTACTCAAGTTCAGGCCTAAATATGCTCATATCAAATAAGGCACAAAAGTTTTTCTTCTCCCTCTTTTACCACTACAAAAAATAAAATCTAATCCTAAAAATAAAATAAAAATTACCCAATTGAAGTTACATCCCTTTTTAGAACCGATGCAATAAGAAAAACCAAGGGGGGTTATTACCTAACTAAAACTAACTAGAAACAAAAAATAAAATATTTTTGAAAGTTTTTTTAATTGGACCTTAATCGCTCAAGAAAGTTGTCCAAGAGATACATCGTCAGGAAAAGTACAAAATTTTATGAATTTTATTTTTCAATTTTCGTTTTTTTTTTAATTTTATTTTTGACAAAAATCACTACAGTAGAAAGAATACTATAATTAAGCTAGAATAACAGAGAAAATCATCCAGACAATCTCATCACCCCACACTTAAAATTGTGCACTGTCCTCAATGCATACTGAAAATAACAAGAAGGTAAAAGAGACTCCCTAGTAGGCTAAAGGCCGAAACATTAGAAGCTCACAAGATACTCAGACTTCTCCCAGGTATGATTCTTTGTGCGGGTACCTCACACTTAGTTTCAACCACCTGCTCTCTTTTGCACATGCCTGTTGGCTTTGACTCCATGCTTATATTCCTACAAAACACAAAAATAATACTACCAAAAAAATACACGATAAAAAGAAATGAGCAAAAGTAAAATAATAATAATAATAAAATTGGGTTGCCTCCCAACAAGCGCCTTATTTATAGTCGTGGCACGACACCATCACTTCACCACTTTTCCTTCCACTTTGAGGACATGAATGTGCCCCCAATTTTGTATCAATTTTTCTATCGCGTTCCTGGGGTGGTGGTGTAAAAATAAAGGAACCAAACAATAGATATCGCATCTTGCAGTTCTTGGCCTTTAAGTGAGGGATGTCATTTGTTTCCTTAGCATCACAAATTTCAGAATATAAGGGTCTTGTTCTTTATCTATGCATCTCTCCAAAGGCTCGATCTCCATGTCTCGATCCAAACATAATGTATAAAAATGATTAGAACGAGGACCAACACGCCCTAAATCCAAAACTGTATTGCTTTTTTGACATCCTCAATAATATATACTTCCTCATCCTCGTCATCATCAATAAGAAAATGGTCTAATAATTGGTATTCACGTTTTAGCTCCTAAATTTGGCCTAGAAGATCTTTTTCAACTTCACACAACTCATCACTAAAATTTGGGCTTTACACGCATCAACCTTTGCACTCAATTGAGCCTCCAAGTCGTGAACAAAATTGCCAAATTGATCAATCTCTTGTCCCAGTTCAGCTCTTCCTTCTATAAAGTGTTGTATCTCATTCGTAATTTTCTCATGGAGACCTCCATATTCCTCAAATAATTTCATGCGCATTTCAAGAATGCGAAAATCATGTTCAACATCCAATTCGTTACTCCTGTCAAACTCACAAGAATTATTAGAATCAACATACGAAGGGATTGGAGTAGGATAACAACACTTAGGACAATCATTCCAATTACCTTCACAAATAGTACATGATTGAGATGGTGCACACAACTCGGTATTCGAAAAAAATTTACAATATTGCCACAAGTTGGGTCCTTTACAATATGGACAAGGATCACAAAAACAAGAATACTTACTATCCCACCACTTTTCATTCAAAGATGCCATGTAAGAAAAATATAATACTAACTACAATAAACTAAAATTAAAAATTTAAATAAATAAAAAGTAAAAATCTAATCTAGTAAAATAGTTAATTTCTAAGTCCCCGGCAACGGCCCCAAAAACTTGTTGCTCCCAAACGCACACGCAAGTATACGTGGTCGTACAAGTAATAGAATGATAAGTTGAGTGTGGAACCCACAGAGACTTGTATAAACTACTTACTAATCACTATAAATGTTATTCAATCAAGCCAAAACAAAAATCCAGGAATGTAACTATATTTTACTACGATTCTAAGAAATAACTAATTATCAAGTAACGAGTTGATTATTGTGTATTCAATAGAGACAAATATTCCAGGGTTGTGATCGATTCACCATTCGCATTGTGTTCTAATTAACTCTCACTTTCATATAATTCACTCATGGTTGCTAATTAATAGATAATTGCTCTCATAGCCTTCTCCCGAAGAACTACTAGCCTATTATCAATAGATTAACGCCTATATTCCTATGAAATTAATCTATCAGAACGCATTGAGATTACGATATTTAGTTAAGCACGATGACTATGTATATTCCTATCCGAACCACAAATCCGCTCCCTTGAAGGGTTAAGATCGCGCTCTCTTCAACTCTTCTCTAATATATACACGGCTTTCCCAAGAATAACATATATAGTATATAGAACCTAACTACTGGCCAGACAATTAAGCAATTAAACACAAAATTGAAGAAACAACTACATATTGAGTGAATTAAAATCAAGGTTAAGCTAATGTTGAACAACAATATTCATGGCTAAATCACAACCCCAGAACAATGGGTGTTTAGCAACTCATGATATAATCAAACAATTGCGTAAGTGTTGAACCAATTGTAAGTACTAGAAAAGATGAAGGAAACTAAGAATTCTCCGCTTCCTAACGATCTAGTGTGTGTTTTTCCTCCAACGTGGCGTCAACCTCCTCAAAATTGTGTTTAGTCTTGCTTTTATACATGTTGGGTAGGTCTAGGGTCGAATAAATCGTGTCCCGGGCAAACTGGGAAGATTTCAAGTCACCGGCACTCTGATTAGCGTTGGGCGCCCACCAGGGCGTTTCCCAAAAATACCAATCTGCCTTCAGCGCCATAGGTGGCGCCAGGTGCTGCATGTGGCTCCCAAAATCCCACATGTGCGTTTCGCTCCCAGTTGCTCCCAAATCATTCCTACACATAAGAAAACTACAAATCAATATAAATCATCACAATAAACATCTAAAACTCACGAAACAAAAGTAAAATATGAGGTGATATACATAAAAATATATATACTTTATGCTAAACATCAATTGGCAAAGGCATCTACCCTTGAAATTCAACTTCGGAATGCTCAAGAGAGCAATTCGATTCAGGCTGGACGGATAGCCGATCTCGAGGCTGGTCTCACAAAGGCCAAGGCCGAAGTTGTGGAAGCCCGAGCGGAAGACAAATAAATACAAGCCAAGGCCGACAAG
Organism: Nicotiana paniculata; assembly: GCA_005239505.1. NCBI lineage: Eukaryota > Viridiplantae > Streptophyta > Magnoliopsida > Solanales > Solanaceae > Nicotiana > Nicotiana paniculata. Next base: position 97,234 of record ML332044.1, read on the forward strand.
ACGGTGGCCATCTATTTAAAGGATACTACTGATGCTCAAATGGAATTGAGGGGGCCTTCGACCGGGAGAAGATAAGAAATGACTATATCAGGTGTCGGTCCTGGAGGGAAATCCTTGAAGAAGTTCATGCCAAGGGCTTCGATATCCCCGAGGAGATAGATCAAGCTAAAGTAGACGAAGCTGATGCCAAATTCATCCTTTCCACCTATGACGATGTTGACATCCAAGGTGATGAAAAGGAGGAGGTTGACGAAGGAGCTACCCCCGAGGGAGTGATAGGTCCGGGGGGGGGGGGATGCCACCCTGGAGTAGATAGGATTTTTCTATTGTCACGACCCAAATTCCCAACCTTAGGGATCGTCTCTGCATAATTATAGTACTTAAGCATAAATAAGTTTATTTAAAAAATAGTCTCAATAGTCATACTTCCAATAATCTCAAAGCCGAATAAAAATATTAATCCATTATCTGAAAAGAATTTCGAGCTACTAGTAAAATAAACTCTACGACTACCCCAGGGTCTGGTGTCACAAATCCACAAACGACTAAGAATACTACAAATATTGTCTGAAAGAAATTGTGAACTGTTTAAGTGAATGTAAAATAGTATATAAAAATGTAGGAGAAGACTCTCGGATACCTGCGAACGCCAGCAGATGTACCTCGTGTCTCCAAACGCAATCAGGTGGTCGGCCTAGAATCTGCTACTGCTGAAAGGCACCTGGATCTGTGCAAAAAGACACAGAGTGTAGCATCAGTACAACCGACCCCATGTACTAAGTAAGTGTCGAGCCTAACCTCGGCGAAGTAGTGACGAGGTTAGGTCGGGCTTCATCAATATAAATCTTAACAACAGTAATTAATGAGCAAGAAAGAAGTCTAGCAAATCGATAATTAAATGTTGCAAACGAAGAAGATAAAATACTCAGCTATAACCAATTCTCCAACATCTCCTCAAAGTTCCAAACTCTATATTTGAATCACAATAGTACAGAAATATTTAAGGAGTAGTAAAATAACCATTTCAACTTTTCATAACTTTATTTCCTCTTCCTTTGCAAAATCAGAACAAATAATAATGTAAATATCCTCCCTTATCACAGTCATATATTAACAATGTAAGTATTTACCCTTATCACCGTCATGCATTTATATTTCCCCTGTCCACCCTTGTCACAGTCATATGTATATTTATTTCTCATGTCCATCCTTATCACAGTCATTTGTATATTTATTTCTCCTGTCCACCCGTATCACAGTCATATATATTTATTTCTCTTATCCACCCTCATCACAGTCATATATATATTAATTTCCCCAGTCCATCCTTATCACAGTCATATTTATATATATACATGTATTTACTTCGAACTGTCCCAATTTAGGCCAAGCCTTTCACAATATCTTTGTTTCGACAATATATGTAGATAAATAATAAAATGTATGTTTCTCATGAATTCGTTTATAATTCTCTCAACCAGGAAACCAACAAGAATTTCAAAAGATATACATCATTCAATAAAACAATATCAAAACTCTCAGCCATATTCATATCACAAGGGCAACCGACCCAAACAACCATTACTCTTCCAATTAGGCACAACAATAACCAACAGCAATTACTAATGCCAAATAGTCATTTAAACAATAGTAGTCATCTAACAGTTAGGAGCATGATCAAATAAGAAGGGAATGGGAAAGGAGATAATTCTTAACAATAGTTTGTGTGGTGCATAGATACTCGTCACCACACCTATACACCAGACCCATGCAAACCACGTAGAAAACAAGGGGGAGTCCTATTCCCTCAAGCTAAAATTAGGCCAAACACTTACCTCGATGGCAGAAACCCAACTCAAGCCTCAATCACTGCCTTACCCAATGATTCCAACACCAATTCGCTCTTATATAATCACAAGTTACTCAATTAAATCAATGAATTCCAGTTGAATTAATTCTAATGCATCGAAAAGTGTTTTCTAGAGTTTTCCCCCAAAATTCAGAAATTGACACAGGGCCCGCTTGTTCCAAATCCGAAGTTCGGACCAAAACCCTATTACCCATTCACACCCGAGCCCGAGTGTATATTGGTTTTGGAATCCGACCCCAATTGAGGTCTAAATTCCCAAATTTCAATGTTCTTAGGTTTTTCCCAAAATTCCCGCTTTTCCCATGAGAATTCCTAGATTCTAATATGAAATCTTGTAGCAAGATGTTAATGAATGAAGGAAACTAGTTAGAAATCACTTACAATTGTTTTGGAGAAGAAAGAGTGTTTAGAAAATCTCCTCTTATGTTAGGGTTTTGAAAATAGAAAATAGCTTAAAAATTACGTTATTTATAAGTACCCTCTCCCAGGCCCCCACCGCGGACCGCGTTCGAGCGACCGCGGCCGCGAAGGTCTCATACTGGATCTCTGAAGATCGTCCACCGCAGACCGCGCTGAGGCGAATGCGGCCGCGAGGGCTTGCTACAGGTCCTCTAAAGTTTTCCACCACGGATCGCGCTAAGGAGACCACGACCGCGAAGGAGATACCGCGGACCGCGCTAGGGCGACCCCAGCCGCGCTCCCAGGTTGTGAGACCTGATGCTATACCTGCAACACTCAATGATTTTCAGTCTTATGCACCCTGGAACCTACCCAAAACTATCCCGAGCCTACAGAGTCTCAAACTAAAAGTGCACACAACCTCGGAAACATATTACGGATTTATTCAAGTAAGCAAAACATCGAATCACTATCATAAACATCGAATTATACCCCAAATTATATAAAATTCCTCAACATTTCTCAAACTTCAAATTTTTCCAATTTCAGTTCGAATCATGTCGAAATCAAATCCGCTTCTCACCAGTTTTCACAGATCATTCAGTTTAAACATATTGGATTTGTTCCGGGCTCCGTAACCATAATTCGGGCCCCAATTATACAGGTTCCCATCACATTTCGTTTTCAAAAGCCTTTATATTTTTTCAGAAAACAACTTTCTTTAAAAATTCATTACTCGAGCTTGGGACCTCGGAATCCAATTCCGGGCATACGTCCGAGTCTCATACATTCCTACGGATCCTCTAGGACCATCAAATCACGTGTCCGGGTCCATTTACCAAAAATGTTGACCAAAGTCAACGTTATTCAAATAATTCTTTCAAATTCATTATTTCATCAAGCTTTTTCACATAAAGGCTTCCCGGCTACGCGCCCGGGCTGTGCTCGCACATCAAGGTGAGATAAAAGGAGGCTTTCACGGCCTCAGAACACAGACTTGATCGGGTCATCACGATCTCCACCTCTAAAACAAACAATCGTTCTCGAATGGACATAGAGATATACCTGGATAGGGGAAAAGATGGGGATATCGATTCCGCATATCATACTCGGATTCACAAGTCGGTGCCTCAACAGGATAACCCCTCCACTGAACACGAACCGAAGGAAGCTCTTCGATCTCAGCTGATGATTATGTCGGTCCAAAATAGCTATCGGCTCCTCCTCATAAGTTAAGTCTTTGTCCATCCAACTAGACAGAGCTGAAATCTAGCACGTGGGACGGGTCACCATGATATTTTCGGAGCATAGACACGTGGAATACCTAATGAACTGAGGATAACCCTGGAGGTAATGCAAGCTTGTAAGCTACCTCCCCCACCTTATCAAGAATCTCAAACGACCCAATATACCTAGGGCTCAAGTTACCTTTCTTCTCAAATCTCATCACACCCTTCATGGGCGACACACAAAGCAATGTCTATCTCCAATCATAAATGCTACATCGCGAATCTTACGATCGGCATATCTCTTTTGCTTAGACTGGGCTACACGAAGTCTCTCCTGAATAATCTTGACCTTATCTAAGGGCTCCTGAATTAGATTTGTACCGAAAAATCGAGCCTCTCCTAGATCAAACCATCCAACCGGCGATCTGCACCGCCTACCATATAATGCTTCATAAGGAGCCATCTGAATGCTCGACTGATAACTATTATTATAATCAAATTCCGCTAACGAAAAGAACCAATCCCATGCACCTCCAAAACCAATGACATAAGTGCGGACCATGTCTTCCAATATATTAATGGTACGCTCAGACTGCCTGTCAGTCTGAGGGTGAAATGTTGTGCTGAGATCTATCTGGGTAACCAACTCACTATGCAATGCTCTGCAGAAGTGCAAGGTGAAATGAGGACCTCGATCTGATATGATGGACACCGGCTGTCACCACCCAATTCCGGAGTCGTGATGGCGCCTGTCGTGGAACCAGGCAAGCCTCCCTATTTAACTAAGCTGAATTCAATTCCCAGTAGAAATGTGGTTTTTAAATGAATTTATTAATAAAACTAAGAATCTAAAATTTAAAACAGCATTTGAAAACTAAATTTAAACCTCCAATCACCGGATCCGGTGCCACTCAGTCATAAGCTACTACAGCATAAAGTAAAGAAAAGGAGAAAAGTCTCAAAATATAAATGAAATAGGTGGAATAAAAAGAGAGAAGGCGAGGTCGTGATCGCCGACTGCTACCTCCACAACTCCACTAGAAACTCTGAACGCAGCTCAAAATCCGCTACCGGTTCCGGATGTACCTGGATCTACACACAAGGTGCATGGGGTAACGTGAGTACACCAACTCAGAAGTAACGAACCCAAACTATGGGCTGAGATGTACTGACGGACAAACCTCAATTATGTTACAATAAATATTATGAAGAATTTAGACATGCTAACAGTTTATCAGGATGAGGAAATATGCCAAGTATACCAGTATACTCTACATTCCATCATAAACTATATGAATGAATCCAGTATGGATATGCACATAGTGCTCACAACTATCCCAAAGAAGTCCACTCAGTACTATATATGGTTCTCAGGCCCAGGGAAGCTCCATCCCGGAATATGCATAAACACTGGTGACCATAGTCACTATGTACTGAGGAGAAAGGCCAATCCAGTCCCCATGAAGAAGATCCATCTCCAGAGTATAACACTCGGACAATTTCCATAACCAGGGAAGATCCATCCCTCCTCGCTTCGGACAAGATCCATGCCAAGGGAAGATCCATCCCTCAATATCTGCGCTCACTAAGGGTGTAAAGACTTCGGAGGGGCCCTAGTGGCCCAAGCGCCATATTAAGCCAACGAAGGCATGATTTAAATATCACTGCAGCGTGCAGCCCATTCTCATAACTGTCTATATAACATGCTCTCGGCCTCACCCAGTCATTAATCTTCAGTCTCATTCACATGGATCACAAATGCCTCCATCAGCCTGAAACAATGATAAATATGCATGTAATTAACAATACTGAGACTGAGATATGACATGATATGCTATAACAGGACTATGTGTATGACATCAAATAATCACAACATGAGACAAAATTATACGACCACTCAGGTCTCAGTTTTTCCGGCGTGAAGCCTAGCATTTATACTTAACACGATTTCTAACATGTTCACAATTACCACATTAAAAGATGCAAAAATATCATCACGGAATAATCACTAAGCGGGGCCATGGGATAATCCAGGCCAAAAATACCCGGTGCACACCCGCACACCTGTCACTTGGCATGTGCGTCACCTCATCAATAGTCATAAACCATTTAGCTCGGGGTTTCGAACCCTCAGAACCAAGTTTGGAAATATTACTTACCTCAAAATCGGCTAAAAACTATTCCGCAGTGCCTTTGCCTGTAAATCCGCCCTCTGATTACTCCAAATCTACCAAGTTTAGATTTTTATCATCAAATTATGCTTAAGGTGTGAATCCCAATCAAAAAATATCGATTTAGGTCAAAAACCCGAATTTAGTCAAAACCCAACCCCGGTACCACGTCCCGAAACTCAGAAAATTTTATAGAAAAGTGTTCTTCATCCTCCCACAATTCCATACATATAAAGAACACTAAAATCGGAGTCCGTTTGACCTCTCAAATCGACCCCTAAAGGTCTCTTATTCCCAAGCCCTAAAATCCCTTTTTTCTACTATTTTTCATGAATTAAACTGAGATTGTGGTCTATAATCACCCATAAACGAGTTTTAATAATCAAATTACTTACCTCTAAGCAACCCACTAATTTTCTCCTTCAAAATTCGTTCAAAAAGCTCTCTTCCGCCCAACAATGTTGTAAAATAAGGTTTAAGTCGCGGAAGGGTTTATTTAAATATGCCCTGTGATTTCCTCTCCGTGGTCGCAAACTTAACAACGCCATCACGGTTCGCAGCAGTCAACCTGATGCGATCGCAACCCAATGCACGCGATCGCGAAGACCAATTGACCTCACCCCCACGCGCCTGGTTTTCCTGTACGCGATCGCGATGAACCACATGCGATCGCGCTGAACTGACCCCAAAGCTACGCGATCGCGACCTGTATTCTGCGATCGCACCGAAAAAATTCACCCTGGTCCATTTTTACCCTACACGATCGCACGCCTACCTACGTGGTCGCAGTGAGTAACCTTCAGCTGTGAAAACACCAAAAACAACAGTGTTTTTCAGTCCAATAATGCCCGTTAATCACCTGAAATCAATCCCGAGCCCCTCGGAACCCCAACCAAGGTTACCAACATATCCCATAACATAATTCAAACTTAGTTTCACTCTCAAAACACCCAAACTACCATCAAAACACCAAATTTACATCGGATTCAAGCCTATGAACTTTGAAATTTCTAAAATCCACCATTGATGCCGAAACTATCCAAAACAACTTCGATTGACCTGAAATTTTGTAGACAGATACAAAATAACATTACGAACCTGTTCCAACTTCCGGAATTCCATTCCAAACCCGATAGCCTATTTTCCACTCCCGATCAAAAATCACCAATAACTAACTTTCGCCAATTCAAGCCTAATTCTACACCGAACCTCATAAAATTATTCCGGACACACTCCTAAGTCCCAAATCACCTAATGAAGCTATTCGAGTTACAGAGTATGCATTCCGAGGTCGTTTACCAATAAGTCAACTCTCAGTTGACTTTTCCTATTAGAATGTTATTTTTAAGGACCAAGTGGCTAAACTCTCACTACAACTATTCTGATTTCAAGCCTACCAACTCTAACACATCAATAAAAGTATAACCAACCTATGACCAGTCAAGAATAGTAATTATAATGTAGTTTTTTACGTAACAACGGACCGGGTCGTTACATTATCCCCCTCTTTGACAAATGTTCATCCTTGAGCGTGGCAAGGGTTGTTCCAAAAACCATCAACCGTCGAATAACCTTACCATGCACACACCCAGGTCTCCAGAACCACAATAGGTACCACACACAACGGACACACGCGGTCCGTAACAACATCACCCACAAGGGGCGAGCACATGAACATATGTAACAACAGATTCACGGGCGTATCCAGAGAATGGGATAACTCATGATGAACATGCGAATATGAAAAACAGAATCAATTAAAACCTTAAGCTTCTCATGACAGACTGATACAATACCTGGGGTTACGGCATCAGAAGTCACCTCATCCGGTCTGGCCGGGAATACATAAAATCGGGCCTGATCCTCACCAGATAGACCTCTCCCTCTTGGGCGACCCCTAGCTTCCTGACCCCCACCTCTAGCTTCATGAGCGGGCGGTGCAGCTACTGATTCTGAAACCGCAAGCTGACTCCTCATCTGATACGTACCTCTCGCAAGACGAGGGAAAAACCTCTTAATATGGCCCACATCTCCACAATCAAATCAACCTCTCTCGTAGAATGGCACTGGGGACTGAAGGGAATCCCTAGAACCAGGATAACCACTGGAAGAACCAGACATAGATGAACTCTGAATCGATAGTGCCGAAGATAGACTCTGAACCGATGGTGCCCAAGATTGACTCTGAACCGATGGTGCCCAAGATGAACTTTGAGCTAGCAAGGCACTAAAAGATGGTTTCACCTGATGCAAACTATGAGGATCGTGACCAACTGATCCACCACGATAACCTGAACGACTTGGCTGAGCCTGTCTGAATGGACGACCTCCACCGGGCTGAGGCTGCCTTCCTGAAAGAGCCCCACCAAAACTCCCAGATCCTCGAGACCTCTTGGTCTCCCTCTCAATCCGCTCTTGGCGGCGAACTCACTCAATCTCTCTATCAATGTCAACCACCTCCTCGAAAGAAGCACTAGATACCCTCTCCCTAGTCAGAAAAACCCGAAGCTGATAAGTAAGACCATCAACGAACCTCCTGATTCACTCCCTAACTGTGGGAACTAGCCAAATAGCATGACGGGCCAACTCGGAGAACCTCATCTCATACTGCGTCACAGTCATGTCCTCCTGGCGCAAATGCTCAAACTCCTTCTGCAGCTCCTCCCTGCAGGACTGCGATATATACTTCTCCAGGAATAGAATAAAGGACTGACGCTAGGTAAGGGGCGCTGCCTCAGTAGGTCTACGCCACTCATAGGCCTCTCACCAAGAAAGTGCAACTCCTGAAAACTGGAATGTAGTAAATGGGACCCCACTAGCCTCCAGTATCCCTGTTGTGTGAGGGATCCTCTGATACTTGTCCAAAAAGCCCTGGGCGTCCTCGCCCTCGGTACTACTAAAAATTGGAGGCTCGAGTCTGCTGAACCTCTCCAAGTTACGTTGTTCATCATCAGCTAAAGCTGGGACCACATAATTGTGGGTTGTGACAACCGGTTGAACTGGGACTGTCCCAGGTGTTTGAAGCCCCTGGTTAACTTGCTCAGGTGTCCGCGCAGCTGGAATCTGAGTGCCTCCCCCAGCTTGAGAAGTAGCAGCAGTAGACACGGCGACTGCCTGTGCCAGGCTGGTGCACACCGTAAAAATCTGGGCTAAGGTCTTCTGAAGACCCAAAATCACAATGAGCACTGCTGGTGCCTGAGTCTGCCCCGCTGGTATCTCAGTTGCGGGGACATGCTCCTTAACAATTGGAGGGTCCACAGGTACTCCCCGGCTTCTAAGCAGGTTGCACCCCTCCATCTGCCACGGCCTCGACCTCTGGCTGGTCCTGCTGGGATCTGGTCACCACTAGCATTAGCACGAGTCCTCACCATCTGTGAGAGAATGAAACAATAGAAGTTTAGTTTCAGAGTCCAACAGAGTCGCACGACAGAATTCAAAGAATGTGAGATTTTTCCTAAAAGGTTCTGCAACCTCTCGAAGATAAGTACAGACGTCTCCGTACCAATCCACAAGACTCTACTAAACCTGCTCATGACTGGTGAGACCTATTTAACCGAGTGCTCTGATACCATCTTGTCACAACCCTATTCCGGAGTCGTGATGACGCCTGTCGTGGAACCAGGCAAGCATTCTTATTTAACTAATATGAATTCAATTCCTAGTAGAAATGTGATTTTTAAACGAATTTATTAATAAAACTAAGAATATGAACTTTAAAACAACATTTGAAAACTAAATTTAAACCTCCAATCACCGGATCCGGTGTCACTCAATCATGAGCTACTATAACATAAAGTAAAGAAAAGGGGAAAAGTCTCAAAATATAAATGAAATAGGTGGAATAAAGAAAGAGAAGGCGAGGCCGCGATCGCCGACTTCTACCTCGACAACTCCACTAGAAACTCTGACCGCAGCTCAAAATCAGCTACCGGGTCCTGATGTACCTACATCTGCACACAAGGTGCACGGGGTAACGTGAGTACACCAACTCAGAAGTAACGAACCCAAACTATGGGCTGAGAATTACTAGCGGACAAACCTCAATTATGTTACAATAAATATTATGCAGAATTTAGACATGCTAACAGTTTATCAGGATAAGAAAATATGCCAAGTATACCAGCATACTCTACATGCAATCATAAAATATATGAATGAAACCAGTATGGATATGCACATAGTTCTCACAACTGTCCCAAAGAAGTCCACTCAGTACTATATATGGCTCTCAGGACCAGGGAAGTTCCATCCCGGAATATGCATAAACACCGGTGACCGTAGTCACTATGTACTGAGGAGAAAGGCCAATCCATCACCCACAGAGAAGATCCATCTTCGGAATATAACACTCGGACAATTTCCATAACCAGGGAAGATCCATCCCTCCTCACTTCGGACAAGATCCATGTCAAACGAAGATCCATCCCTCAATATCTACGCTCACTGGGGGTGTAAAGACTCCGGAGGGGTCCTAGTGGCCCAAGCGCCATATCAAGCCAACGAAGACATGATTTAAATATCACTGCAGTGTGCAGTCCATTCTCATAACTGTCTCAATAACAGGCTCTCGGCCTCACTCAGTCATTACTCTTCAGTCTCACTCACATGGATCACAAATGCCTCCATCAGCCTGAAACAATGATAAATATGCATGTGATTAACAATACTGAGATTGAGTTATGAAATGATATGCTAAAACAGGACTAAGTGTATGACATCAAATAATCAAAACATGAGACAACAATATACGACCACTCGGGTCTCAGTTTTCCGGCGTGAAGCCTAGCATTTATAGTTAACGCGATTTCTAACATGTTCACAATTACCACATTAAAAGATGCACGAATATCATCACGGAATAATCATTAAGCGGGGACATGGGATAAGCCAGGCCACCAATACCCGGTGCACGCCCGCACGCCCGTCACTTGGCATGTGTGTCACCTCAACAATAGTCATAAATCATTTAGCTCGGGGTTTCGAACCCTCAGAACCAACTTTGGAAACGTTACATACCTCAAAACTGGCTAAAAACTATTCCGCAGTGCCTTTGCCTCTAAATCCGGCCTCTGAGTGCTCCAAATCTATCAAGTTTAGATTTTTATCATCAAATTATGCTTAAGGTGTGAATCCCAATCGAAAAATATCAATTTAGCTGAAAAACCCGAATTTAGTCAAAACCCGACCCCCGGGACCACGTCCTGAAACTCAAAAAAAATTTCAGAAAAGTGTTCTTCATCCTCCCGCGATTCCATACATATAAAGAACACCTAAATCGGAGTCTGTTTGACCCCTCAAATCAATCCCTAAAGGTCTCTTATTCCCAAGCCCCAAAATCCCATTTTTCTACTATTTTCAGGAATTAAACGCTGAGATTGTGGTCTATAATCACCCATAAACGAGTTTTAATAATCAAATTACTTACCTCTAAGAAACCCACTGATTTTCTCCTTCAAAATTCGTTCAAAAAGCTCTCTTCCGCCCTACAATGGTGTAAAATAAGGTTTAAGTCGCGGAAGGGTTTATTTACATATGCCCTGTGATTTCCTCTCTGTGATCCCAAACTTACCCACGCGATCGCGATTCGCAGCATTCAAACCTGACGTGATCGCAACCTAATGCATGCGATCACGAAGACCAATTGACCTCACCCCCATGCGCCTGGTTTTCCTCTACGCGGTCGCGATGAACCACACTTGATCGCACTGAACTGACCCCAAAGCTACGCGATCGCGACCTGTATCCTGCGATCGCACTGAACAAATTCACCCTGCTCCATTTTAAACCTACACGATCGCACTCCTACCTACGCGATCGCAGTGAACAACCTTCAGCTGTGAAAACACCAGAAATAGTAGTGTTTTTCAGTCCAATAATGCTTGTTAATCACCTGAAATCAATCCCGAGCCCCTCGGGATCCCAACCAAAGTGACCAACATATCCCATAACATCATTGAAACTTATTTGCACTCTCAAAACACCCAAACTACCATCAAAACACCAAATTTACATCGGATTCAAGCCTATGAACTTTGAAATTTCTAAAATCCACCAACGATGCCGAAACAATCCAAAACAATTCCGATTGACCTGAAATTTTGCAGACACATCCAAAATGACATTACGAACCTGTTCCAACTTCCGGAATTCCATTCCGACCTCGATAGCCTATTTTCCAATGCCGACGGGATATTGCCAAAAACTAATTTTCGCCAATTCAAGCCTAATTCTAGACCGGACCTCATAAAATTATTTCGGACACACTCCTAAGTCCCAAATCACCTAACGAATCTGTCCGACTTATAGAGTCTGCATTCCGAGGTCGTTTACCAATAAGTCAACTCTCAGATGACTTTTCCCATTATAATGCTATTTTTAAGGACTAAGTGGCTAAACACTCACTACAACCATTCTGATTTCAAGCCTACACACTAACACATCAATAATAGTGTAACCAACCTATGACTAGTCAATAATAGTAATTATAATGTAGGTTTTTATGTAATGACAGACCGGGTCGTTACACCGGCACACCGTGCAACCGGACTATTTCCCGAATTTACAACTCAGTCAACCGCTTTGAAGTATAAGTACTAGCCACTAGGATGAAATGTGCTCACTTAGTCAGCCTATCTACAATAACCCAAACCGAATCGAACTTCCTCTGAGTCTGTGGGAGCCCAACAACGAAGTCCATAGTGACACGCTCCCACTTCCACTCAGGAATCTTTATCTGCTGAAGCAAACCACCAGGTTTTTTATGTTCATATTTTACTTGTTGACAATTTAAACACTGGGCCACATAAGCCACGATATCCTTTTTCATTCTTCTCCACCAATAATGTTGTTTCAAGTCTTGGTACATTTTCGCTGCACCTGGGTGAATAGAATACTTGGAACTTTGAGCCTCCTCAAGTATCAACTCACGAAGACCATCAACATTAGGCACACACAGCCTACCCTACATCCTCAAAATACCATCATCTCCAACCGTAACCTGCTTGGCATCTCCGTGTCGAACCTTGTCTCTAAGGACTGCTAAATGTCGGTCATCGTCCTGCCTCTCTCGGATACGATCAATTAGTGAAGATCGATCGACAGTACAAGCTAGAACACTGCTGGGAGAAATGTCTAACCTCACGAACTAATTAGCCAAACTATGAATGTCTGAAGCCATTAGTCTCTCGCCGACCGGAATATATGCAAGACTGCCCATACTCAATACCCTTCTACTAAATGCATCGGCCACCACATTGGCCTTCCCGGGTGATACAATATAGTGACATCATAATCTTTTAACAACTCTAACCACCCTGCCGTCCTGCATTAACTTTAGTGGCCAACTCTAAGTCATGGACAGGGTAATTCTTCTCATGGAATTTCAACTGACGTGATGCATATGCAATCACCCTACCGTTCTGCATCAACACTGCTCCAAGTCCAACTCTAGAAGCATCACAATACACGGTGAAAGAACCCGAATATGATGGTAACACCAACACCGACGTTGCAGTCAAGGCTGTCTTGAGCTTTTGAAATCTCGTCTCGCACTCGTCTGACCATTTAAATAGGGAACCTTTCTGAGTCAACTTAATCATTGGGGCTACTATGGATGAAAACCCCTCCACAAAACGACGGTAGTAACTAGCCAGACCAAAGAAACTCCTAATCTCTATGGCTGTTGTGGGTCTAGGCCAGTTCCTGACTGCCTCTACTTTCTTAGGGTCAATCTGAAATCCCTCAGCTGATACAATATGACCCAAAAAGGCTACTGAATCTAATCAGAACTCACATTTAGAAAACATGGCGTACAATTGATTATCCCTCAATGTCTGGAGTTCTATACGGAGATGTTGCTCATGCTCTTCCCGACTGTGGGAGTATATAAGAATATAATCAATGAACACGATCATAAAAGAGTCCAGATGTGGCTTGAAAACCCGATTCATTAAGTCCATAAAGGCCGCTGGAGCATTAGTCAACCCAACGGACATAACCAAAAATTCATAGTGCCCATACCACGTACAAAAAGTTATCTTAGGGATATCGGAAGCCCTAATCTTCAGCTGATGGTAATCTGACCTCAAATCAATTTTCGAAAACACTCTAGCACCCTGAAGTTGGTAAAATAGGTCGTCAATCCTAGGTAGCGGATATTTATTCATGATAGTAGCTTTATTCAGCTGCCTGTAGTCTATTCACATTCTCATTGACCCATCCTTTTTCTTTACAAACAAAATTGATGCACCCCAAGGCGAGACAATGGGTCTTATGAAACCCTTATCTAACAAATCTTGCAACTCTTCTTTTAACTCTTTCAATTCTGGTCGGTCCATACGATATGGAGGAATAGAAATGGGATGAGTGCCCAGAGCAACATCAATAAAGAAACCAATATCTCTGTCGGGGGCATACCCGGTAGGTCTGAAGGAAATACCTCAAGAAATTCACGCACGATAGAAACTGACTCTATGGAAGAAACCCCAGCATCAGAATCACGAATGTGAGCAAAATAAGCTAAATACCCTTTCTCCACCATGCGACGAGCCTTGGCATATGAAATTAATCGGCTGGGAGAACAACTAAGAACCCCTTTCCATTCTAATCTAGGCAATCCCGGTAGGTCTAAAGTAACGGTCTTGGCATGACAGTCTATAATGGCATAGTAGGGTGACAACCAATCCATGCCCAGTATAATGTCGAAGTGAACCATGTCTAGAAGTAAAAGATCAACACTAGTTTCAAGACCTTTAATGACTACCACGCACGAACGATACATTCGATCTACCATATTAGCATCACCCACTGGTGTAGACACATAAACAGGAACACTCAAGGGATCACATGGCATATTCAAATATGAGGCAAAATAGGATGAAACATACGAATAAGTAGACCCCGGATAAAACAAAATGGAAGCAGCTCTATCACAAACTGAGACGATACCTGTAATAACAGCTTCAGAAGATTCTGCCTCGGGCCTAGCTGCAAAAGCGTATAGTCGGGGTTGATCCCCACCACCCTAAACAACACCTCTGGGAGGACCTCCACCTCTAGCAGGCTGGCCTCCACCTCTAACATTCTAGCCTCTACCCCTGACTGCCTGACCCCGACCCCATGCGGGCTTGGCAGGTAGTACTGCAGCTGGTGCCGGAACTATGGCACGCGAACCATGATACTAAAACTGATTGCCTGCATATTTCGGACAAGTCCTCCGAACATGCCCAAATTTAACACACTCGAAGCATCCTTCCTGATAAGTATGCTGACAAGAATGAACCGGCTGACCGTGATGAATATTCTTCGGAGGAGGTGCTCTAGTAGGAGCTGAAGGAGCACTGTAGACTGGCTGAGTAGAACGAGGAACATAAGAACCACGACCCCCAAAATTACCATGTGAAACATGTAGTGCCGAATGGAATGGCCTGGATGAATGACCTCTGCTAAATGAAGTCCCGCCTCTAGATGAGGCACCACTGAAAACACCGGAGTGACGAGGTCTCTTGTTTGACCCCTGACCTCTTATCCTAAGAACTGACTCAACCCTCCTAGCTATGTTAGCTGCATCTTGAAGAGAAATCTCGGACCCTGTCTCCTTGGCCATCTGCAACCTGATGGGCTGAGCAAGGCCATCAATAAACCGTCCGACTCTTTCCCTCTCTGTGGGTACTATAAGAGTAGCATGTCTAGCCTGATCCATAAAATGAGTCTCGTACTGAGTCACAATCATGTTACCCTGCTGTAGTCGCTCAAACTGATGACATTTATCCTCCCGAGTAGTGACCGGTAAGAACTTCTCCAAGAAGAGATGAGAGAACTGATCCCAAGTCAAAGCAGGTGATTCAGCTAGCTTAGTCAACAAATTATCTTTCCACCATTGCTTGGCGGAGCCAGTCATCAGAAAAGCTGCAAAGTCGACCCCATTGGTCTCTAGAATACCCTTATTACTCAACACCTCATGACACCTATCTAGATATTCCTATGGATCCTCCAAAGTAGAACCACTGAAATGGACAGGAAATAGCTAGATAAACATGTCAAGTCTCCAGAAAGCATCTTCATGACATGGCTGCCCCATTAGTGGGCGGCACTGCTATAACCAGCTGAATTACCCCAACGGTATTGATCACTGGAGTCTGGACTTGAGGAGTAGTCGGAACTTGAATATGAGTAGTAAGAGTCAGGACTCCTCATCCAGCCTAAGATATGGCTGCTGCAGCGAGAAGGGTAACAGTTTGGGCCACACTCTCCATAAGGTCCACTAGATGGACCAAAGCGTCCTGAAGGACTAGGGTAGCAATAAACCCCTCGGGAACTTGAGTTGGCCCGGCTGGAACAGTATGAGCCGGAACACCCTCATCAATCTCAATCTGGGGTCCCTCAGGTGTGGCTGCTGCCTAAGCAACGGGCTGAGTCCTGCCCCTGTCCCTGCCCCGGCCTCGTCCCCTAGTAGGAGCTGCTACTGCTGGATGTCCGGAATTTTGGTTAGCGGAAGATAATGGACGTGTTCTCTCCATCTGCAAGAGAATAGAAGGATTCGAATCAGTATTTGACATACAAGAATCACATGATAGAATAGAAATAAGATGGAGTTGTTTCCTAACTCAATAGCCTCTGAGGTACAAGTACAGACGTCTCTGTACCGATCCTTCAGACTCTACTAAGCTTGTTTGTGGATTGTGAGACCTAAGTAACCTAGTTCTATGATACCAACTTTTCACGATCCAAATTCCAAACCTTAGGGATCGTGATGACGCCTAACACCGCACTTGCTAGGCAAGCCAATGTTAGATCCATTTAACAGCCTCTCCATAATTATAGTACTTAAGCATAAATAACTTGTTTTAAAAACAGTCTCAATAGTCATACTTTCAATAATATCAAAATCGAATAAAAATATTAATCCATTATATGAAAAGAATTTCGAGGTACTAGTAAAATAAATTCTACGACTACCCCAGGGACTGGTGTCACAAATCCACAAATGACTAAGAATACTACAAATACTGTGTGAAAGAAATTGTGAACTGTTTGAACGCCGAAAGATGTACCTCGTGTTTCCAAACGCAATCAGGTGGTCGACCTAGAATCTGCTACTGCTAAAAGGCACCTGGATCTATGCAAAAAGAGCACAGAGTTTAGCATCAGTACAACCGACCCCATGTACTGAGTAAGTGCCGAGCCTAACCTCGGCGAAGTAGTGACGAGGCTAGGTCGGGCTTCATCGATAAAAATCTTAACAATAGTAAGTAATGAGCAAGAAAGAAGTCTAGCAAATCGATAATTAAGTGTTGCAAACGAATAAGATAAAATACTCAGCTATAACCAATTCTCCAACATCTCCTTAGAGTTCCAAACTCTAACTTTGAATCACAATAGTACAGAAATATTTAAGAAGTAGTAAAATAACCATTTCAACTTTTGATAACTTTATTTCCTCTTCCTTTGCAAAATAAGAACAAATAATAATGTATATATCCTCCCTTATCACAGTCATATATTAACAATGTAAGTATTGACCCTTATCACAGTCATGCATTTATATTTTCCCTGTCCACCCTTATCACAGTCATATGTATATTTATTTCTCCTGTCCACCCTTATCACTGTCATTTGTATATTTATTTCTCCTGTCCACCCTTATCACAGTAATATATATTTATTTCCCTTATTCACCCTTATCACAGTCATATATATATATATATATATATATATATATATATATATATATATATATTTATGTAGCGGAGCGGGCTGCCCGCCGCAACAGTTGTGTGTATTCATGGTACCTGTTGAGTATGAGTGTTAAAGTGAGAGCAAGANACCCTTATCACAATCATATTTATATATATGTATTTATTTCGAACTGTCACAATTTAGGCCAAGCCTTTCACAATATCTTTGTTTCGACAATATATGTAGATAAATAATAAAGTGTATGTTTCTCATGAATTCATTTATAATTCTCTCAATCAGGAAACCAACAAGAGTTTCAAAAGATATACATCATTCCATAAAACAATAGCAAACCTCTCAGCCATATTCATATCACAAGGGCAACCGGCCCAAACAACCATTACTATTCCAATTAGGCACAACAATAACCAACATCAATTACCAAGGCCAAACAGTCATTTAAACAATAGTAGTCATCTAACAGTTAGGACCACGATCAAATAAGAAGGGAATGGGAAAGGGGATCATTCTTAACAATAGTTTGGGTGGTGCATAGAAACTCGTCACTACACCTATAAATCACACCCATGCAAACCACGTAGCAAACAAGGGGGAGTTCTATTCCGTCAAGCTAAAGTTAGGCCAAACACTTACCTCGATGCCAGAAACCCAATTCAAGCCTCAATCACTACCTTACCATTGATCCCAACACCAATTCGCTCGTTTCTAATCACAAGTTACGTAATTAAATCAATGAATGCCAGTTGAATGAATTCTAATGCATGGAAAAGGGTTTTCTAGAATTTTCCCCCAAAATTCAGAAATTGACATTGGGCCCGCTTGGCCCAAATCCGAAGTTTGGACTAACACCCGATAACCTATTCACCCCCGAGCCCGAGTGTATGATTGGTTTTGGAATCCGACCCCAATTGAGGTCTAAATTCCCAAATTTCAATGTTCTTAGGTTTTTCCCAAAATTCCCAATTTTCCCATGAAAATTCCTAGATTCTAAGATGAAATCTTGTAGGAAGATGGTAATCACTTACAATTGTTTTGGAGAAGAAAGAGTTTTTAGAAAATCGCTTCTTGTGTTTTAGGGTTTTGAAAAATAGAAAATAGCTGAAAAATTACGTTATTTATAGGTGCCCACTCCCAGGCCCACACCGCGGACCGCGGCCACGAATGCCTCCTACTGGCTCTTTGAAGATTGTCCATCGCGGACCGCGCTGAGGCGACCACGGCCGTAAGGGCCTGCTACAGGTCCTCTGAAGTTTTCCACCGCGGATCGCGCTAAGGTGACCGAGACCGCGAAGGAGCTACCGCGGACCGCACTAGGGAGACCGCGTCCGCGCTCCCAGGTTCATAGACCTTGTGTTATACCTGCAACACTCAGTGATTTTCAGTCTAGTGCACCCCGGAACCTGCCCGAAACTATCCCGAGCCCTCAGAATCTCAAACCAAAAGTGCATACAACCTCGGAAACATATTACGGATTTTGTTCAAGTAATAAAAACATTGAATCACTATCATAAACATCGAATTATACCCCAAATTATATAAAATTCCTCAACATTTATCAAACTTCACATTTTTCCACTTTCAGTTCCAATCACGTCGAAATGAAATCCGCTTCTCACCAATTTTCACTGATCATTCATTTTAAACATATTGGATTTATTCCGGGCTACATAACAATAATACGGGCCCCTATTACACAGGTTTCTGTCACATTTCTTTTTCGAAAGCCTTTATATTTTTCAGAAAACAACTTTCTTTAGGAATTCATTTCTCGAGCTTGGGGCCTCGGAATCTGATTCCGGGCATACGTCAAAGTCTCATATTTTCCTATGGGGACCCTCCAGGACCGTCAAATCACGGGTCCGGGTCCGTTTACCAAAAATGTTGAACAAAGTCAACGCTATTCAAATAATTATTTCAAATTCATTTTTTTATCAAGCTTTTTCACATAAAGGCTTCCCGACTACGCGCCCAGGCTGCACTCGCACATCAAGGTGAGATAAAAGGGATGTCATGGCTTCGGAACACCGACTTAATAAAATTACATGGGATGACCTTTCGGGTCATCACATCTATCTTGTAAAAATTTTTGTTCAGAAGAACTTTTCTTGTAATATCTTTTGCATATATATAAATAAAAAGGAGTTTCATTAATCATTTTTGTAACGACCCAGGCGGTCGTTCCGTAGATTTTGCATTAATATTCCTGTTTTTACCTTGTCATGCACTGGTTATACTGTTGAGGATGTGTTAGAGTCGGTTGGCTCGGGTTAAGCATGGTCGTAGTGAGAAGAACTGAGAACACTTAGTCTCTTAAAAATAGCTTTATAGTTGGAAAAGTCAACCGGAGTTGACTTACTGCTAAACGACCTCGGAATGCAGATTTTATGGCTCTGATAGCTTCGTTAGGTTATTTGGGACTTAGGAGTGTGTTCAGAATATTTTTGTGATATCCGGTGTAGAATTAGGCTAGAATTGGCGAAAGTTGGAAATTTAGAAATTTTTAGGCTTGAATTCGACATAGATCTGGTGTTTTGGTGTTGTTTTGGGTGTTCCGAAAGTTCGACTAAATTCAAGTTATGTAATGGGACTTGTTAAAATGTTTGTATGGGGTCCCGAGGAGCTCGGGTGAGTTTTGGATAGGTTTGGGCTGTGTTGTGCTCGTTTTTCTTATTCTTTGACGTCGTTTCTACAAGCATAAATGATATCATGTTGAAAAAATGAGCTCCGATCACGGTTTAAATGAAGCTTAGATCTGTATTGTAGTTACGGACCCGTAGCAAAAATAATCATCGAATTTGGAAATCGTATGAGGATTTTATGGCCATTTTACCAAGGTTGCCAGACTTTTCAAGTTAATTACGAAATTGTCACAAACGACGTATTAAAAATCTGCACTATTTGCAAATCGTAAAACTTACATATCTCCTTCATTATAAGGTCAACTTGAGTGATTCAAAAGCCTAAATTGATTAAAATTTCACAAGGAATCCATTGGAAGCATAAAACACGAGTTTCGGGATTTTTTGACCCGAGAATCGAGGCAGTATAGCTGGAGCAAAATATATAAAATAAGGGTTTGTTCTTTCGGTCATATCTTGATTTCGGGAGGTCGGATTTGGGCGATTTTGGAGGAGATTTTCACCATATGGATTGGGGTAAGTGTTCTCTACTCGTTTGTTTTCTTATATTTCATGAATCCATATTCGTTTTTGGGATTTGATTGATGATTTCAAAGTGAAATTGAGGGATTAGGGCTTGAGTTTAAGAGACATTTTAGAGGTGATTTGAGAGGTCAATCGGACTCCGATTTTAGAGTTCATTATGTATACGGACTCGTGAGATGATGGGAATCATTATGGTATAATGTTTGTCGAGTTCCGAGACGCGGGCCCGGGGGTCGGATTTTTGCTAATTTCCGGTTTTGTGATAATATTGATACTTTTCAATTGGAATTCATTCCCTTTAGCATAATTTAATGAGAAAATTTTGAACTTGGTAGATTTGGAGCACTTGGAAGTTGATTCGAGAGGCAAGCGCGTTACGGAGTAGCTTTTCGGGCTAGTTTGAGGTAAGTAATGTCTTTAAATCCTGTCCTGAGGGTATGAAACCCCGAACTTTACATCCTTTAACGGATTGGGAGTGACGCACACACAGAATGACGAGTGTGGGGCGTGCACGAATTTGAAATTTAGAAAAATGTATCTTTTTAGGCAACTATTGAGTTGCGAAACCGCTTTTAAAGCATGTGATTTATAGTATTACAATATTTTGATATACTTGGGCTGTAAGCCATGTTTGGGTCCTAGTGCCGATCTGTTTAAACCCCTTTGGGAATATTTTACTGATATTCCTCACATATTATATTATGATTTTACACTCAATCTTTCTTGTGAAATTGTTGACACTCTTATTTGATGATATTACTATTTCTTGAAATGAAATACTATTTTGGCTTGAGAATCTCGTTTATTCATGGCCCGAGTGACATGCTGAGAGTGTCTGACTGAGTGTGGACAAGGGCCAATGTTGTGAGGATGTTATGATATGAGAGAGGTCGAGTGCCTGACAGTGATTGATGTCATGATTTGGATTGTTTATAGCGCTTGGGCTGTAGGAGCCCCTCCGGAGTCTGTACACACCTCTAGTGAGCGACGGTACCTACTGAGTGTGAGTGCCGAGTGATGAGTGATTTGGAGGCATGAGTGACAGTGAGGTTGCCCGCGGGGCTGATACTGAGTGATGGTGAGGTGCTGAGGGAAATTTTTACGAGTGATGATTATGGCCCGAGGGGGAAGATTTATGATGATATTGTACTGAGATTTTTAATATGATTCACTTCATTTTTCAAACTGATATTTCTGAGAGTTTTACTGAGATATATTGAACATATACTTATTTCAAAGGATTTTCTAGAAATTGGTTTTTGAATTACATATTTGATGTATACTTTATGGTGACTTAATGTTTTACAGTTTTGTGGATTGATATATCTGTTCTGTATGTTTCTTATTTCTCAAGCTATGATTTATTTTCGTTACTACTGAGTTGACGTACTCATTATTACTCCATGTACCTCTGTGTACAGATCTAGGTACTGGTTCGGAGCAATAGTCGTCCGAGTTCATTTATCATCAGCTTGGGGATCTTGAGGTAGCTGTTCAGCGTCCGCAACTTCTCCACTTCCCTTCTTCATATAGTATTAGTATTTGATTCATAGACATTTAGTAAGACATTAGCAGAGTTAGTTTATATCTTAGATGCTCATGATCATTGACTCCAGTCTTGGGGAATTGGTTAGACTCTTAGATTATTATTGGGGCGTAAAGACTTAAAGAAATTATTTATACTCTATTTGCTGATTATTATTGATTTTTTTGAAATATTATGATAGAACAAATGAGTAGTTAGGTGATGGTTGGCTAGCCTAGTTTGAAGATTGGCGCCATCACGACCTGTTAGGATTTGGGGTCGTGACAAGTTAGTATCAGAGCTCTAGGTTACATAGGACTCAACGGTCATGAGCAGGTTTAGTAGAGTTTTGCGGATCGGTACGGAGACGTCTGTACTTATCTTTGAGAGGCTGCAAAACCCTTAGGAAACATTCCACATTCTTGAATTCTTATCGTGCGAATCAATTTATTCATCCAAAAGCGTAACTCTTTGAATTTGCGCTTGGTATCAGTTGAGCGTCGATAGCTTGACTTCCATGGGTGAGATGTGATTTTTTTAACATGTTAATAATGGACCAGTCAGAAGGACTTGAGGACATATTTTGTCTGTGGCTTGAGTGTTGAGATTTCATTTGTGTGAGCACATGTGGTGGGGGTCTTATATGTCCGTTGGTGTCCTTATTGATGGAAATTTGTGACTAGATGACTTTGTGGTGAGTGTGACTAACAGTTAGATGTGTTCATGTTGTTTGATTGTGATGAAAATGGATTAGCGGGAGATGTAGAAAGAATCATGGAGTAATTGACCTCATTCTTGAGTTAGAATATGGCTTCGAGTTGTGAGTGTATTGAATGCCCCAGCAGCGTTCATGTATTTGATTGCCGGTGTATTCAGCCGTGTTATAACTCCTTTGTTATTATATTTATTGATGGCATCATGTCGTACTCTCGTAGCCAGGGATAGCATACTCAGCATTTGATGATGGTTTTACAGGAATATAGGGAGGAGAAGCTTGATGCAAAGTTCTCAAATTGTGAATTTTTGGCTAAGTTCAGTAGCATTCTTGGGACACGTGGTGTCCAGTGAAGGTATCTATGTTGTCAGAGGAGTGTGAGTAGAGCATCCAGAAGCTCAAGAATTCCTTGACCACAACCCCAGTGTTAGTATTGTCATCAGCTTCATGTTCTTATACCGCTAAATGGGATGTCTTGGAGGAAGGCAGCGGTTGTGTTCTAAAGTAGGAAGGTATAGTAATTGCGTGATGGTGATGCTTTTCGGAAGTGTATAGGGAGATAACATTTTGAGATTAAGTAGGTAGGGGTATCTCCTGCGGGTTGTCTTAAATGTGTGTGAACAGTTCTCTCTATCAGTAAATGATGTATTTTGTAATTTGAGTTTTGATCGCTTGTGGGAGTTGTCATGACCATTACAATGGTGGATGCGAGATTTGCATTTGATTTGAGTGCTAGATGGTTTGGTCCATATAAGCTTATGTAGGATTTAGTTGAACCTCACCACAGTATGGTGGCAGTGATAATATATGGGCATCGTGAGTTATCGTTTGTCTTGATCTTGGATTTTATCCAAGTGGGGGAGTCCGTTAATGATAAGTTGATTACACGATTATGTGTTGTACTGGTTTCAGTTCGAGGTATGTTGGTGAATCAGTTATGACCTATAGGGTGGAGTCTGGGAATGAGTCGAGTGATGGAAATTTCTTCGATACAAGTTGTAATGTACTTTACAGATAGTGGAATTCATTGTATGATGGAGTTGTACTGGTAAGTGTAGAGTGTGCAATTTATGAGTGTGATTGTTTCTTTAAAAGTCTGGATTACTTTCCTAGTATGTGGATTGCAAGCGGGTTCAGGTCGTTCTGTTTACTTGGTTAGTGCAATTGAAATTGCGTAGAGTAAATGACGTTCAAAAATGGTTCAGACGGATTCAAGGTTATATGTAGCAATTGAGGATCTTCAAGGTGTGAAAGGGGCTAGAACCGAGATTTACGTGGAAGGTGGTTTGCGGTGTATTTGCATTATCATGGAATCTATCCATCAGCATGGGGAAAGTGAAGGTAATGACTTTAAATTCGCAGGAAGTCTCTTCAGGGTGAGTAGTTCTAGTGTGGTGCTTTGGGGATAATTGAGAGAGTATTCAGCGGCTTATGAGCCTAAGATCGTCTATTTTGTGCTCTAGTTTCGTGCGGTGAGTCTAGATTGAGAATTGTGGTATTATGGCAAGAAGAAGTATCAATTCAAAGGTAAGTCAGAAGGAACTTCAATGAATAGGACAGCTTGGTAGTAGGTCGGATCGTCATGATAAGGGATATGATTAGTTCCTTGGGTGTTTACGAGGTAATTAGTGTTATAGGTGTTCCTTAGCAATTCTCTTTCAATTTGGTGGCACGCGTAGCTTGGTTAAGTTAGAAGGATTCAGTCTTGGCGGTTTGGTGTTGTACAAATGTGATCGGAGAGTTCTTGATGGTTTCTACCACGGTTAGAGATGTATATTTTCTACTGGCATGAGAGCCATGTGATGTATAGTGATTTTGCTTCTAAATGGGATCAGTGGAAACTTATTGCTAGTTGGGTACATAGTTGTTTGTGGCTAGGAAGGGTGCATCAAGTCCTCATATTTATCATAGGATTACATGGCAGATGCAGTATTTTGTGTATAGTGGAGAGTGGCACATGTGAGGTCACAGTTCTGTTCTAGAAGGAAGGTCAGAACTGGCAGTTTCAAATGACTAGGTAAAGGATACCACTAATTGGTGTGATTGGATAGGGGTATAAATTTATAAAGGACAATGTGTTTAAGGCAATGTGTTTGAATAAGGATGCTTCATTGGTGTTACGACGCTCTCTTGTTGGATCGACTGCTGGTATTCAAGGTTTCTTGGTGACACAGAGGAATTATGGGGGTATCCCTCGTGGAATGATTGAGTATCAAGGATGTGTTATATATTCGAGTGGTGGGGTGGAGATCAGATATAGTAATTTGTGCGCTTCAGGGACTTCGAGACTGGGAGCTTTCATAAATAGATTATTTTTGTAGTTGTGAACTACGAGGATGGAAGCAAATCTAGTCAGGTGTTAGTATATTCCATGATTCAGTCGTTATGAACTTTCAGAGAGTTATCTACTTGTTGTGGGTGACCAGAGATGACTTAGGGTTATTGGTAGGCCAG
Source organism: Nicotiana paniculata (assembly GCA_005239505.1). Taxonomy (NCBI): domain Eukaryota; kingdom Viridiplantae; phylum Streptophyta; class Magnoliopsida; order Solanales; family Solanaceae; genus Nicotiana; species Nicotiana paniculata. The sequence goes on from ML332044.1 coordinate 122,458, forward strand.
TATGGGTGTGTGTTCTGCACCGAGTCGGAAGTGTTAACTCAGAATTACTATTGTTGAAGGATGTACCATTCGATTGTCATTGAGCTTATTCGTGTTATGGGGTGATCTATGAGTTACCTTTTAGTTTTTCGAGGAGTTGTGATCATTGGTTGTATGTGCATAGGGTGCGGTTCTATCTAGGCTTTTTAGCGAGATTTGAGTAAGGCAAGTAATTGGGTGTTGCAGGATTGAAACGTATTGGTTATGTTCCTTCTGGTTCGGGTGGCATGGTATTGTCCGATTTCCCCAGTTATTATTTGCAATTCACTTTGAGTAATTGATGTCGAATTTTCATGGTTATTGATTTTGAGAAAGGTGGCTTGGAGTGTTTCAGGTGGTCCAGCGATTGGATGGGACTACGCTTTGTAGCAGAGTTATGTAGAGGCAAGATTCTTGGTGTCGGACATGGGTGATATGGTTTCACGATGTGTACCAGGTTGTTAGCATGTTGTTGTAATGGTAAGAGTCAATGGCAAGATAGTCATCTCGTGTGAGTCTTCTTTATTTAATGAATTGTGCTCTTGGGATGTGGTTATTGAGTGCACAAGTTGAACAAGTTATGGATCTGGATGGTGTTGATACTGATCGGACGAATGGTTGCTGGTTTATATGTGTTTCTTTCATCATCGGCAGTATATGGAAGTGTTAGAGGAAGGCATGGTTTGATAAGAGGGTATGTACCGGTATTGAGTTGTTTGAACAACTATTGTGGTTAGTATTTATTGCTATGGGTGGTTGAGCCACGCGGTATATTATGTGATTTCATCTTGGGTTACGGATATGGTTTGATACAGCATGTTTAGACTATTTCAACTTATAGTCGTTGAAATTTTGAGCTTATAAATTGATTCAGAAGTGAAAATGTAGTTCTAAGGCCTATGGGTCAAGATTGGATTTCAAAATTTCATCTGTGTAGCGCTATCAGACCTATATGAGTCAGGGAGACATGGAATCATCTCCGAATTTCATCTGTGTGGCGCAATTTTGGTGGTGTTTGGAACAGTTCTAGGCACGTTCGAGGACGATCGTGTGTTTAAGTGGGGGAGAACCATAGATTTTGCATTAATATTCTTGTTTCTACCTTTTCATGCACTGGTTATACTATTGAGGATGTGTTAGAGTCTGTTGGCTCGGGTTAAGCATGGTTGTAGTGAGAATTGAGACACTTAGTCTCTTAAAAATAGCTTTATAGTTGGAAAAGTAAATTGGGAGTCGACTTATTGGTAAACGACATCGGAATACAGATTTTATTGCTCGGATAGCTTCGTTAGGTGATTTGGGACTTAGGAGTGTGTTCGGAATGTTTTTGTGACGTCCGTTGTAGAAATAGGCTTGAATTGGCGAAAGTTGGAAATTTAGAAGTTCTTAAGCTTCAATTCTAAGTAGATCTGGTGTTTTGGTGTTCTTTTGGGTGTTCCGTAGGTTCGACTAAATTCGAGTTATGTAATGGGACATGTTAGAATGTTCATATGGGGTCCCGAGGAGCTCGGGTGAGTTTTGGATAGGTTTGGGCTGCGTTGTGCTCGTTTTGCTTATTCTTCGACGTCGTTTCTTCAAGCATAAATGATATCATATTAAACAAATGAGCACCGATTACTGTTTTGAATGAATAATTAGATCCCTATCATAATTACGGACCCGTACCAAAAAGAATCGACGGATTTGGACATCGTATTACGATTTTATGGCCATTTTACCAAGGTTGCCAGATTTTTCAAGTTAATTACGAAATTGCCACTGACGGCGTATTAAAAATCTGCATTATTTGCAAATATTAAAACCTATATATCTCCTTCATTATAAGGTCAAATTAGGTGATTTAAAAGCCTAAATTGATTAGAATTTCACAAAGGAATCCACTGGGAGCCTAAAACGCGAGTTTCAGGATTGTTTGACCCGAGAATCGAGGCAGAATAGCTGGAGAAAAATATGCAAACCAAGGGTTGGTTCTTTCGGTCATATCTTGAGTTAGGGAGCTCGGATTTGGGCGATTTTGGAGGCGATTTTTATCATATGGATTGGGGTAAGTGTTCTCTACGCACTTTTTTGCTTATATGTCATGAATCCATCTTCGTTTTTGGGATTTGATTGATGATTCCAAAGTGAAATAGAGGGATTAGTGCTAGAGTTTAAGAGATATTTTAGAAGTGATTTGAGGGGTCAATCGGACTCCGATTTCAGAGTTCTTTATATGTACGGACTCATGAGATAATTAGGATCATTATGGTATAAAGTTTATTGAGTTCCGAGATGCGGGCCCGGGGGTCGGGTTTGGGCCAATTTCGGGTTTGGAGCTAAAATTGATATTTTTCAATTGGAATTCATTCCCTTAGCATAATTTAATGAAAAAAATCTGAACTTGGTAGATTTGGAGCACTCGGAAGTTGATTCTAGAGGCAAACGCGTTGCAGAATAGCTTTTCAGGCTAGTTTGAGGTAAGTAATGTCTTTAAATCCTGTCCTGAGAGTATGAAACCCAAAACTCTACATCCTTTCACGGATTGGGAGTGACGCACACACGGAATGACGAGCGTGGGGCGTGCACGAATTGGAAATTTAGAAAAATGTATCGTTTTAGGCAACTATTAAGTTGTGAAACCGCTTTCAAAGCATGTGATTTATAGTATTACTGCATTTTGATATACTTGGGATGTAAGCCATGTTTGGGGCCTAGTGCCAATCTGTTTAACCCCTTGGGGGCTATTTTACTGATATTCCTCACTTATTATATTATGATTTTACACTCAGTCTTTCTTGTGAAATTGTTGGCACTCTTATTTGATTATATTACTATTTCTTGAAATGAAATACTATTTGGCTCGAGAACCCCCTTTTATTCATCTACCGAGTGGCATGCTGAGAGTGTCTGACTGAGTGTGGCCGAGGGCCAACGTTGTGAGGATGTTATGATATGAGAGAGACCGAGTGCCTAAGAGTGATTGATGCCATGATTTGGCTTGTTTATAGCGCTTGGGTTGTGGGAGCCCCTCCGGAGTCTGTACACACCTCCAGTGAGCGCAGGTACCTACTGAGTGCGAGTGTTGAGTGTTGAGTGATGAGTGATTGGGAGGCATGAGTCACAGAGAGGTTTCCCACGGGGCTGATACTGAGTGATGGTGAGGTGCTGAGGGAAATAAGTACAAGTGATGATTATGGCCCGAGGGGGCAGATTTATGATGATATTTTACTGAGATTTTTACTATGATTCACTTCATTTTTCAAACTGATATTTCTGAGAGTTTTACTGAGATATATTGAACATATACTTATTTCAATGGATTTTCTGGAAATTGGTTTTCGAACTTACGTATTTGATGTATACTTTATGGTGACTTGATGTTTTACCATTTTGTGGGTTGGTGTATCTGTGTTGTTTGTTCCTTATTTTTCAGACTGTGATTTATTTTCATTTCTACTGTGTTGGCGTACTCATTATTACTCCCTGTACCTCTGTGTGCACATCCAGGTACCGGTTATGAGCAATAGCCGTCCGAGTTCATTTATCATCAGCTTTGGGATCTCGAGGTAGCTGTTCAGCCTGCGCAGCTTCTCCACCTCCCTTGTTCATATAGTATTAGTATTTGATTCATAGACATGTATTAAGACATTAGCAGAGTTAGTTTATATCTTAGATGCTCATGATCATTGACTCCAGTCTTGGGGGAATTGTTTAGGCTGTTAGATTATTATTGAGGCATAAAGACTTAAAGAAATTATTTATACTTTGTTTGCTGATTATTATTGATATTTTTGAAATATTATGATAGAAAAAATGAGTAGTTAGGTGATGGTTGTCTAGCCTAATTCCACGATAGGCGCCATCACGACCTGTCAGGATTTGGGGTCGTGACAATTTTTCTTGGTATTCAAGTTTTCTTCGATGTTTGCTTGATTTTTGATGCTATAACCTTTGAGTATTGGTTCTAATTTGGGGAGAAGGGACTTTGGGTCACGACCCAAATTTCCCTCCGTTGGGTATCGTCACTGAACCTGGTCTTGGGGACTAGGTAAGCCTAACATTTACAGAACATTAACAATAGTAAAGGAAATCTAACAGTCTCGATATAAAAATCTTGACAGAATTTACAATTTCCTAAAACCGGTAATACAAGTCATAAGCTCTACGAAGTTTTTCTTCAACTCCTAAAAATACCTGTTTAAGAAATAAGTGAGTACATTTGACAAAAACAGGAAGGTGACCCCGAAGCCTGCGAACGCAGCAGCAGGTTTACCTTGAGTCTCCTCGGCAATGATCCACGCTGCTACTAACAATAAATAACTGGATCTGCACACAAAAATGCACAAAAGTGTAGTACGAGCACACCACAGCGGAGCCAAGTAAGTATCAAGACTAACCTCGGTGAAGTAGTGATGAGGATTAGTCAAGACACCACTGGTCTAATAAATTAAACTGACATGAATATAGAAATAACCGAACACAACATCTATCTAAGACTTCACGGTATATTTAACAACAATGACAATATAATGCAGAAGGAAATTTCAGAAATTAATCAACGGAAGAGCATAATAATACCCACAAGGATGGACAACAAAACAAGAAAAACCGGAAGAAAACCACAACACAATAGAAAACACTAGCAACTCAAATTTGCGTCAGTTTGTTCACATCGGGCCTTAGCCAATAAACTCAATAAACTGGTGGAAACATTTAAACAGCAGTTCATATTGAAAATTTTGAAGATATAACCATTTCAGTATAGAAAGATCTCGTTTGAAACATATTTTCTCTAAACGAATATATATATATGCATTTTTAGTAAGAGAAGTCTTTAAAACCTAGTTTCTTTCAAAATACGTGATTTCCAGATATACTTCCCTAATTAATGACTACAAAATATAATTTTCTGCAAGACAAATGCTTTTCAATATACCTTCGAAATAAAAGTCCTTAAGACACAATCTTCTTCAAGGCAAATACTTTTTCAATTATACTTATCAATAAAAATCTTTTGATCATAATCTCCTGAACATAAATCTACCGGAACTCAGTCTGTAACTCATAATTTGTCATGTAGTACAGGGGGAAAGCTCCTGGAATACATCTGTAGTCCCAAGATAAATATGCAATACAATACAGGGGGAAAGCTCCCATAATACGTCTGTAGTATCAGTTTAAATATACGATGCAGTACAAGGGGGGAAAGCTCCCGGAATACATCTGTAGTCCCAATTTAAATATGCGATGCATTACAGGGGGAAAACTCCTGGAATACTTTCGTAGTCCCAATTTAAATATGCAATGCAGTCCATAAGAGAGAATAACTAGAACACCATAAAACAACGTACACTGCCACAACGAGCACAAGATCAACAAATACAGAAAATGCCAAATGCAACGGGCAGATCAACACAAGGATTTAAATCACGAGAATGGTAAAACTCACTCGTAAGAAGTAGCCACCGAAGGGAATGCCAAGCACAAGAGAAACAGAGTAACGAGGGGAAAACAAGGTAATTTAGCAACAATTCTTAATATTCAATTTCACAACAAAAGAAACCAAATCATCCCGGCAAGGGAAGCAGCTAGAACCAATCTCACTTAAACAATTAGCTTTACGGAATAACCTCAGCTTGAACAATGCTCAGTAATAGGCAACACCAAGGCAATACCATCAACAAGGACGATTATCAACTAAGCCTAAGTAGAACTTAAGGGAAAATCTTACAAATTACAATGTATGGCTCACGGGCATGCTTGACACCAAAATATAGATATTCCATTTACTGCTAAACAGTTATAGGGCGAGATTATGCTAGTTCTAGTCAAATAGGCAGAATACGAGGGATGATATAGCACGAAGGTAGGAAAAATAAAGTTTTCATTCAAGTTAATTAAGATCAAATAAGAAACAAGGAACACTACGCAAGTAATTTCTAATTTGAATATGAAGAAGTGAAACTAGCAATCATGGACTCAAATGCAACAATTACAATTCATACACAGGTAATATAAGGACCTACGAATCTTTAAAGGCCAACCTATTTGCAAATAAGTCCGAGTACGCACTCGTCACCTCGCATACATAGGCTACAATCAACATAAAAGACTCGATCCTAAGGGGTAGTTCCCCCACACAAAGTTAGGCAAGATACTTACCTCAAAGACGACAACCTGGTACTCCAAAATGAACTTATTGGGCGAAAAGACCTCCGGACGATTCAAAATCAACTAAAACAACTTCAAAATACATATAAAACGTATAAGGAACTATTCCGAATAATAATGTTTCAATCTTTGAAAAATTATAAAAATCGACCCAAAAGTCGACCCCTTGGTTCGCACCTCGGAACCCATCAAATTTTACAAAATCTGAATACCCATTCCGATACGAGTTCAACCATGCATATTTTTATCAAATTCCGATATCATTTGGTCCCTCAAATCATGATTTTTCAATTTAGGAATTTCCTTTCACAACCCACCTTTCCTCAACCCAAAACACAAATTACAGGATAAGAATAAGAACTAATTCATGAAATATATTTAACTCTAGTTGAAGAACACTTACCCATTCGATTTGTGTGTAAAACCCTCAAATAATCGCTTAGAATCGAGCTCTAGAAGTCAAAATATGATAAAAATGGGGAAACCCTCGATTTTGGAAACTTATATTCTGCCCCAGCTTTTAAAGCATCACGATCGCGTGAAATTATTTACGATCGCGTAGAGAAAAAGTAGCATTGGCCAAAAATTTCCTATGAGATCGTGAAGGTACGTATGCGATCGCATATAGGAAACTATCTGCTGCCCCCAACGCCACACCATGCGATCGCGTAGAAGAAGTAATATGATTCCCCTGATGGAAACACTATGCGATCGCGAAGAAAGAGGAAGTAGGATTCCGCGATCACGAACATGGCTATGCGAACGCATGAAAGGAAAATTTGGGCGAGTCAGAATAGCATTATGTGATCGCGGATACTACTATATGATCCCATAGAAGGAAACCAGAAGACAGATTTCAGCTGTTAAAATTTAAGGGAATTTGATCCGAAGCCTATCTGAAACACGCCCGACGCCCCCGGGACCCTGTCCAATCACACACACAAGTCATATAACCTAACCTGACTCACTCGGGGTTTCAAAACACAAAAAACAACACTAAAATGACGAATCAGACCAAAAATCAAACTTATGAATTCTTAAAGCTTCAAACATCAAAACCCGTGCTGAAACCTATCAATTCAACCCGGAATGATGTGAAATTTTGCAGACAAGTCAAAAATAACACAACGGACCTACAGCCATTCCCGGACTTCTATTCCGAGCTCGATATCAAAATCTCACCTATCAGCCAAAATCGCCGAAATTCTAACTTTCGCCAAATTACCTCAAATTACTCTACGGACCTCCAAAACCAATTTCGGATGTGCACCTAAGTCCAAAATAATCATACAAAGCTGTTGACATCACCTAAAACTCATTCTGAGGCCGTTTACACAAAAGTCAAACCTAATGTCAACTTCCATCACTTAAGCTTCCAAAAATTAAAATTCGCCTCCCAATTCGACTCTTATCCGGTAACTGAATCCAACCACGCACGCATGTCAGTATACCCATTGTGAAGTGGTTCAGGACCTTACGCCACCGAACGGAGTTTAATTTCTCAAAACGACTAGCCGGGCCGTTACACTTTGAGTCCGAGCTAAGTAAGGTTTCGAGCATGGTATGCTTCGGCCTATAAATTCTTTAAGTATTGGACCTTAGGATTTTAAATATCGGCCCTTAGGATCTTTAGGTTGGCCCTTAGGCTTTTTAATATTGGCCCCTAGGCTCCTTAATACCGGCCCTTAGGCTATTTAATATCGGCCGTTAAGTTCTTTAATATCGGCCCTTAGGCTCTTTTAGGTCGGCCCTTAGGCTCTTACATATTGTGCCTTACGCTCTTTTGAGATATGGCCAATTCGGCCTCTAAATGGCTACAACTTCCCCTCTTTCTGGCTAAAGACTTTGTAAAAAAAATTTATGCCTTGGCATGTTTTTATATTCGTTCTATTTTTCAATGGTTTGATTGGTTGCAACCTCGTTCGTAGGTCGATATGCAACAATAATCGAGTACCTATTTAGGTTTTTTCAAAGGTTGATATATTCGAAGCCTATATTCGAGGGCTGATTTTATCGAAGCCCCTTTGATTTTGCCGAGGGTAGCCTAAGTTAATCGATTTTTTTGAACTATTTGAAGGCCTTAGTTTTATGGCAGAAGTGGACGTCTACGAGCCGTGTTATTTCGGTCGTAGCCTTTTTATATGACCGTAGTCTTTTATATGGCCGCAACCTTTTGTATGGACGTAGCCTTTAGTCCCCGAGTGAGATGGCATTGGCCTTAATATCAAGGGGATGCCTCATTGAGGTCTTATATGTTTAAGTATGCCTCATTGAGGTCTTATGAGTTCGAGTATTCCTTGTTGAGGTCTTGTAGGTTCTAGTATGCCTCATTGAGGTCTTATAGGTTCGAGTATGCCTTATTGAGGTATTATAGGTTCGATTATGCCTCATTGAGGTCTTATAAGTTCGAGTTTTCGATGACTCGATATGTTGACTGTCGAACAGTCGCCGAGTATTCGGGTGTATTTGGCCCTTGAGCCGTTTTATGTACAAATATAAATGAAAAATAGTAGATTTCTTTGAGGCATGAAGTATTTTGATATAATAGTGCTTCTTTGAATGATTGATACATGCGTACATGTTTTTCCATCGGGGGCTTGACTATCCTACATGGACACGGTTTATTTGACCGTTTTGCCCATTACAACATTCTCCTATCAAGGCCCTCCTTGGCATGATTTGTTTTCTTCGAAAATGTAGCCTCCAAGGGTGATTCCCCCCAGTATTCGAGCTAGATTGAAAAAGAAGCCTTGAATACTTGTTGAATTTTCCTTAGGTAGCATATAGATGTTGCCTTGTTAAAAACCTTACCGGTAAAACCCATTTGGGATAAAACCCGATCTAAGGGAAAAAGAGTGCAACACGTGATTTAAAACCCAAGGTCTTCGAGCTGAAGGGTGCCTCGATGTTGTCCATCAAACACCTGCAAGGAATTAGTTTTAAATACAAATAGAAAAGGGAGAAGGTCATACCTCAGCAATAAACGTTTGAGCAATGATATATTCCAGTTGTTCGGTAGTTTCTCGCCTTCCATTGTGATAAGTTTAAAAGATCCTTTTCCTACGACTCCGAGGACGCGGTACGGTCCCTCCCAATTTGGGCCTAGCTTCCCTTCATTTGAGTTTCGAGTATTAAGGGTGACTTTCCTTAGAATTAAGTCCCGACTCTGAGATATCAAAGGTTCGTCCTTCTATTGTAGAACCTTTCGATCCTTTGTTTTTAAGAAGACATTCGAACTAAAGCGGCTTCGCATTTTTCATCTAGTAGCTCGAGGGAAGTGTTCATGGCCTCATTTTTTGAGTCCTCGGTGGTATGTTGAAATCTCACACTCGGTTCCCCAACCTCGATGTGGATCAATGCCTCGAAATCATATACCAAAGAAAATGGGGTCTCTCCCGTGCTTGACTTCGACGTCGTTCGATATGCCCATAGTACCTCGGGCGGTTCTTCTCTCAATTTCCCTTTCGCATCATCTGGCCTCTTCTTTAAGTTTTAGATTATGGTTATTTTTGTTGACACGGCTTGACCATTTTCACTTGGGTGATAAGGCGTTTATAAGATCCTTTTGATTTTATGATCCTTGAGGAATTTCGTTAATTTGCTCCAGATGATTTGCTTCCCATTATAGCATGTTATGTCGGAGGGAATCCCGAACCGACATATGATATGCTCCCATATGAAGTCAATGACTTATTTTTCTCTTATCTTTTCGAAGTCCTACGATTCTACCCATTTTGAGAAGTAGTCAGTCATAAATAAGATAAATCTAGCTTTACCTGGCGATGTTGGTAGGGGGCCGGCGATGTCCATCCCCCATTTCATGAATGGGCAGGGGAATAGGACCGAGGGTAGTTGTTCAACGGGTTGATGTGTGATTGGTGCAAACCATTGGAATATATCACACCTTCAGACGAACTCTTTGGTGTCCTTTTCCATGTTCTCCCGGTAATACCCAACTTTGATCACCTTACGAACCAAAGAATCGGCACCAAAATGGTTCCCACAAGTACTTTCATGGATTTCTCGTAGCACAAAATCAGTGTTCCCCGATCCTAAGCACACTTCCAGTGGTCCGTCAAAGGTCCTTCTATATAATAATCCATTTTCATCGAGTGAGGATCGAGTTTCTTTGGCTCGGTGGGTCCTCGACTCTTTTGGGTCCGAGTGGGGCTTCCCATTCTTTAAGTAGTCAATATACTTATTCCTGCAATTCCATGTTAAACTTGTTGAGTTAAATTCTGCATGGCCTTCTTCGATCACAGACCTCGATTGAACGATAGTCCCCGGGATACTATCATCTTCTTCAATAGATGAGCCCAAGTTTGCGAGTGCATTGGCCTCGTTATTCGTTTCTCAAGGTAAGTGGACCAGCGTCCACTCTTTGAAGTGATGCAGTGTCACTTGAATTTTTGTTTAAGTATCTATGCATCCTACCTTCTCGAACATCGAAGCTTCCATTTACTTGGTTAACTACCAAAAGGGAGTCATATTGTGCCTCGATAACATCTACTCCACCACACTTAGCTAGTTCGAGACCTGCAATCATTGCCTCATCATCGGCCTCATTGTTAGTCAATTTCGTAATTTTTATAGATTGTCTAATGATGCTGCCCATAGGCGGTTTTAGAACTATACCGAGCCCGAACCGTTTCACATTCGAGGCACCGTCTGTGAAAATGGTCCATACCCCCGATGATGTGCCCGTTTTTAGCAAGAGTTCCTTTTGTACTTCAGCAAAAGGGCAGGCGTAAAGTCGTCCACGAAGTTTGCCAAAATTTGAGACTTCATAGTCGTTCGAGATTGTTATTCATGATTATATCCTCCGAGTTCGATGACCCATTTGGCCAATCGACCCGATTATTCGGGCTTATGCAGAATGTTCCGAAGTGGATATGTAGTTAATACACATATAAGATGACATTGAAAATATGGTTTCAACTTCCTAGATGCACTTACTACTGCAAGAGCTAATTTTTATAAGTGCGGATACCTGTTTTCAGTATCTCCTAGGGTCCGACATACATAATAGACAGGAAATTACGTACCTTGCTCTTCTAGACACACACTCCACTTACCGCTACCTCAGATACAACTAGATACAAGTATAGTGTTTCATCCTACTTCGGAGTATGAAGCAAGGGAGGGCTCGAGAGATACCGTTTCAATTCTTCCAAGGCTTGTTGACACTCCGGAGTCCATGCGAATTTGTCCTTCTTCTTGAGTAAGGAAAAGAAATGATTACTCCGATCTGAAGACCTTGAGATAAATCGGCCTTAGGCAGCTATCGGGCCGTTCAGCCGTTGCGCAACTTTCACATTGTTCACGACGGTGATTTCCTCGATGCCTTTGATTTTATCGGGGTTGATCTAAATCCCCCTGTTCTCTATAATGAATCCTAATAACTTGCCCGAGCCGACTCCAATAGCACATTTCTCGAGGTTGAGCTTCATGTTGGACCTTCTTAGGATATCGAACGTTGCCTGCAAATGAGTCAAATGGTCCTCTTTGCATAAGGACTTAACTAGCATGTCATCAATATAAAGTTCCACAGATTTACCTATTTGATCTTCGAACATCTTACTAACTAGGTGTCACGACCCAAAATCCTAACTCAGGTCATGATGGCGCCCAACAGCGAGGTCAGGAAAGCCACACTCAATTACTAAGATTTCATTTCTTATTTGATTACACATCTCAACCTTTACCAAGTTTTCACAGCTTAAAACATTAATCGAAAGAGTAATTAACTAGTTTTTAATCAAAAACAGTCGTAAGGGGCGTGAGCCAAAATATATATATACAGACCCGTAATACATGATAACTACTACGTATGTGCCAGGAACTAGTGTCACAAGTCCTACAGGCATACTAGCAGAATATACAACAGATATAATATACAGTCCCACTGTCTGAAAGAAGTAGACGGGAAACAAAAAAAAGAAACTCCATGGCACTGCCTAGGATCGTCAGGAGAAGCAGCTCACCGTGAAGTCAGGCCTGGAATATATATATTCTCAAGAACGAGCTCCGGTGTGATAACCAGATGCACCTGCCTCAGAACCTGTACAATTAAGTACATAAGTGTAGCATGAGTACATAAACATATATGTACCTAGTGAGTATCCCGTCTAATCTCGAAGAAGTAGTGACGAGAGGTAGACGTGATACTTACTAGGACCAGCAATTAAATAACATAATCTAATAAAGGATAGGCAGGTATAACAGTCGTACTAATCACAAGGCATGAAATATCAAATATAAACTCGCAATGACTTTTTCATACCAGATATTACTAACATATAAAGTACTAAATCTCTCTTTTCAATGAAACAGTTCGCGTAATAACAACAAGTTCCCAGTCAAGTATAATAAGAACATAACATACCAAAGCGTACGGCCGAAGCGTAGCATAAATAAATGTGCACTGCCGAGGGTCGAACGGCTCGAGCCATAGATTCATCTATTACCCTGCTCGCGAATCGATTATGTGATGCGGTTTACATAATGATAAGGCTACCCCACTCACGAATCATACATGTGACGCGGGTGCTCATATACATACATAGAATTATCATAAACTCAAGCATTTAGCAGGAATTAAACTTGAAAAAAAGAATTTTATGTAATGAAACCTAATCCATGACTTCCTAACATGTTCAGGCCAATTCAAGGATAATAAGCAACTCAAGTACATTTAAGGATGCATGTAAGGCACATAAGGAATTCTCGTGAGTCCTAAAAATACCCGGCATAACAATAATAGTCGCTATGTACGGACTCTCGACATCTGGTACGTACGTAGCCCCCACACAACATTTACACATAGCATTTAGATCACCTATGGGGAAAATTCCCTCTTACAATGTTAGAAAGGAGAATCACCTCGTGTCGAATCTACTCTCCGAACCAAGAACGCGCCCGAAACTCCAAACTCGCCTCTCGAGGACTCGAAACTAATCAATCGATACGTAAATATATCAAATTATACACAAAACATGAAATTCCCCTACTAATTTAGTCAATTCACCATTCTTGAAGAAATCCCAAAATTCACCCCCGGGCCCGCACGCTCGGATTCCGAAAATTCTCGAAGGAAACACTCACCCATATCCTAAGGATCGTTAATATATGATTTTTACTTGATTTCATGGCCAATTCACATTAAATTCCCTAAATTCCCGAAATTCCTAGGTTACTACCCAAATTCTTAATTTTCACTAATTTAGTGGTTAATTTAACTAGTAATCCATGTATTAATCTAACTCTAGGTGGAATTTACTTACCTTATCAGTAGCTAGGTCGTGGAGTATTCTTCCCAATCTCCCAAGTCTTCAATGGAGGTGAGAAATGGAGAAAACTGAAGGAAATCCCGAGTTTTAAGAATACACATTGTCTAAAGTGAATCCTCAACTGCGGCTCAAGGACCGCACATGCGGTCTCGCACTTACGAGCAATAGCTCGCACCTGCGGAAAATGGGACAAGGGCCTAGGCTCGCACCTGCGGGAAAGAGTCCGCACCTGCGGGAAAAGCCCCGCACCTGCGAGAATTGGACAACCCACCTGGGGGTCGCACCTGCGAGGCTGGGACCATAGGAGAGATCCCGCACCTGCGACTGGGCAACCGCACCTGCGGTCACACCAGAACAGGTGCACCAGCAGCTATTTCAGCTGGTTTTTGGCCTCGTTTGGTGTCCGAAAGGCACCTGGGCCCACCCGAGCCCCCGTTCAAATATACCAACAAGTCCTAAATCATAATACGTATCGCTCGAGCCTTCGAAAAACTCAAAACAATGCTAAAACTAAAAATCACATCCCAAAACCCCTAGAATCATAACTTAAGAACTTCATGTCCTTGAATTCGATAACAATGCGTGGAACCGACCTATACTACTCGGAATGACACCAAATTTTGCAGGCTAGTCATAAATTACATAACGGAACTATTCCTGGTCTCAGAATTCCATTCGGATCTTGATAACACAAAAACCCGTTCCCAACCAAATTTCAAACTTAAGGAAATTCTTATTTCTATATTGGGCGCTGAAACACTCTCGGGTCATCGAAAACTCATTCCGAACATATGCCCCTGTCTGAAATCATCATACGAACCTACTGGAACTTTCGGAACTCGATTCTGAGGTCATTTACTAAAAATGTTGTCCGAAGTCAAACTTGGCCAAAAAGGCCAACCTTAAGGAACTAAGTGTTCCTATACTGCTCTAAACACTTCCGAATCCATAACCACCTGTCCCCGCATGTCATAAACCACAATAAATCGCTATGGAAAGTTTCATTTAGGGGAATAGGGTCCGATAACACAAAACGACCGGTCGGTTCGTTACACTCTCCACCTCTTAAACAAATGTTCGTCCTCGAACGAGTCTTGAATCATACTTGAAGTGCTTAATAGGTGTGGATATCTGCTCTGCATGTCCTCCTTGGACTCCCGAGTCGCCTCCTCGACTGGTTGGCCCCTCCACTGAACCTTTATGGCAGAAACTCTCTTGGATCTCAACTGGCGATCCTGTCTATCAATAATAGCAACTAGCTCCTCTTCATAGCCCAACCTCTCATCCAACTGAATAGTGATGAAGTCAACCACGTGAGAGAAGTCGGGGTGGTACCTCCGGAGCATGGACACATGAAAGACCGGATCAACTTCTGATAAACTTGGAGGTAAGGCTAGCTCATAAGCAACCTCTCCAAATCGCCTCAATACCTTGAAAGGACCTATAAACTGTGGGCTCAGCTTGCCCTTCCTCCCGAACCTCATAATAACCTTCATCGGCGAGACCTTCAACAAAACCTTGTCCCCCTCTATAAATTATACATCACACACCCTCTGATCCGTGTAACTCTTCTGTCTGGACTGTGTTGTGCGGACCCTCTCCTGAATCAACTTCACTCTCTCCAAAGCATCTCTCACCAGGTCGGTGCCATATAACTTAGCCTCGCCAGGCTCAAACCATCCGATAGAAAAACGACATTGCCGACCATACAAAGCCTCAAATGGAGCCATCTCGACGCTAGACTGATAGCTATTATTGTAAGAAAACTCGTCCAAAGGCAAGAACTGGTCCCACTGACCTCCGTAGTCAGTCACGCATTCCCTGAGCATGTCCTTCAATATATGAACTATACGCTCCGACTGACCATCAGTATGAAGGTGAAATGTTGTGCTGAGATCTATCTTTGTGCCTAAACCACTATGCAATGCTCTGCAGAAGTGCGAGGTAAACTGAGGACCTCGATCTGATATAATGGATACCGGAACACCGTGTAACCGGACTACCTCCCGAATGTAGATCTGGGCCAACCTCTCAGAAGTATAAGTAGTAGCCACTGGAATGAAATGCGCCTATTTAGTCAATCTATCCACAATGACCCAAACCGTGTCAACCTTCCGCAAAGTCCGAGGCAACCCAACCACAAAGTCCATAGTGATGCACTCCCACTTCCACTCAGGAATGGGCATCTGCTAAAGTAGACCTCCTGGCCTATGGTGCTCACACTTAACCTGCTGGCAATTAAGACACCTAGCCACATACTCCACAATGCCCTTCTTCATCCGCCTCTACCAGAAATGCTGCTTCAAATCACAATACATCTTAGTAGCACCAGGATGACCAGAATACCGAGAATTGTGTGCCTCCTCTGGAATCCTCCCTCTAAGGCCATCGACATTAGGAACACATAAACGGCCCTGAATTCTCAGAACACCATCCTCGCCAACATTAACCTCCTTGGCCCTAACCTGAACCACTTTCTCCCGTTGCTCTGCCAAACACGGATCATCATACTGCCGAGCCTTAATCTCCCCCAATAATGAAGACTGAGCAACCACATGTGCAAGAACTCTACGAGGCTCTGAAAGGTCTTATCTCACCAGCCGATTAGCCAAGGACTGAATGTCCAAAGGTAGAGGTCTCTCCCCTGCTTCAATGTAAGCCAAGCTACCCATACTCTCTGCTTTCCTGCTCAAGGCATCTGCTACCACGTTCACCTTGGCCGGATGATAAAGAATGGTGATATGATAATCCTTCAACAACTCAAGCCAGTTGCGCTGCCTCAAATTAAGATCACTCTTCTTGAACAAGTGCTGCAAACAGCGGTGGTCTATATAAACCTCACAAGACACTCCGTACAAGTAGTGCCTCCAAATATTAAGAGCATGAACAATCGCCGCCAACTCCAAATCATGCACAGGGTAATTCTTCTCATGAACCTTCAGCTGGAGCGAAGCATAAGCAATAACTCTCCCTTCCTACATCAATACACACCCCAATCCAACGCGTGAAACGTCGCAATACACTATATACATCCCAGAACCGGAAGGCAATATTAGAATTGGTGTTGAAGTCAATGTCGCCTTGAGCTTCTGAAATCTCATCTCACACTCGTCACATCATCGAAATGGGGCATTCCTCTGAGTCAATCTAGTCAATGGAGTTGCAATCGAAGAAAACCCCTCCACAAATCGACGATAATAGCCTGCAAGGCCCAAAAAGCTCCTGATCTCTATAGCTAAAGTAGGACGCAGCCAATTCTGAACTGCCTCAACCTTTTGAGAATCAACTTTGATACCCTCCCCGGATACCACATGCCCCAAAATGCAATGGACTCCAACCATAACTCACACTTGCAGCACTTAGCGTACAACTTCTGTTCCCGCAAGGTCTGGAGCATAACTCTCAAATGTTGATCGTGCTCACCCAGGCTACGTGATTAAATCAAGATGTCGTCAATGAAGACAATGACAAAGGAATCAATATACGGCCTGAACACCCTATTCATCAAGTCCATGAATGATGCTGGGGCATTAGTCAAACCAAAGGACATCACCAGGAACTCATAGTGTCCATATCACGTATGGAAAGCAGTCTCTGGAACATCTGAAGCCCGAATCTTCAACTGATGATATCCCGATCTCAAATCAATCTTAGAAAACACCCTAGCACCCTACAACTGGTCAAACAAATCATTGATGCGCGACAGAGGATACTTTTTCTTAATGGTGACCTTGTTCAACTGGAGGTAATCAATACACATCCGCATAGACCCATCCTTCTTCTACAAAAATAGTACTGGAACATCCCACGGCGATACACTCGGTTTGATAAACCTCATAGCCAACAACTCCTCAAGATGCTGCTTCAACTCCTTCAGCTCTTTCATATCCATACGGTACGGGGGAATGGAAATAGACTGAGTTCCTGGAGCTACATCAATACAGAAATCAATATCACGATCCGGAGGCATGCCCGGAAGATCTAAAGGAAAAACATTGGCAAACTCTCAAACAACTAGCACTGAATCAATCATCGGAGACTCGGTAATGGTGTCCCGCACATAAGCAAGATAAGCCAGACAACCCTTCTCGACCATATGTCGAGCCTTCATGAATGAAATAACCTAGCCGGTTGCACTAACTAAGGAACCTCTCCACTCCAACCTAGGCGTCTCAGGCATCGCTAAAGTAATTGTCTTTGCATGGAAATCTAGCACGACATGATAAGGATATAGCCAATCCATGCTATGAATAACCTCAAAATCGACCATGTCGAGCAATAAAAGATCTGCTCTGGTCTCGAACCCACAGAAGGTGATCACCCAAGACCAACAGATTTGGTCTACCACCACAAAATTGTCCACAGGAGTGGACACATATATAGGAGAATCCAGGGACTCACGAGGAACATCCAAGAAACAAGAAAATAAGGCTAACATATATGAATAAGTGGATCCTAGATCAAATAGCACTGATGCCTCTCTACCACATACTGAAATGGTACTTGTAATCACGGCGTCTGAGGCCACTACATCTGCTCGGGCCGGGATAGCATAGAATCTGGCTAGGGAACCTGAAGGCTGACCTCCGCTGGACTGAATAGGAACTGGCTGAGCTCCCCCTGCCTTGCCTCCACCTCGTGGAAGACCTCTACCAGCCTGCCCTCTACCCCTAGGTGGACGGGCGCTGGTGTTGAGTATGTAGGCTGGTAAATCTATTGAACAGCCTTGCCCCGAAGCCTGGGACAAGTCCTCCTCAAATGGCCTGAATCCCCACACTCGTAACATCTCACCGGTGGCATGGCATGCTTCCCTGAAGAAGAACCTTGAATAGCTAGGGGATGATCAGAAACCTCTGGCATGGCGCTAAATTAAGGACTAAATGACACCGCTGGAGTAACCGTGAATGGCTGGTGGGCGGTAAGAACTCTCCGACATGGCGCTAAAATAGGGTCTCAGTGGAGAACCACGGGGAGGTGGTGGTGGAGCTGAATATAGAGGCCTGCTAGGCTGGCCTATGCTGACTTACCTCTGCCCCTGGCTGGGGCACCTCTGAAATCTCCAAAAAATCTAGCTTTCTTGTCTTGCTGACCCTGCTCTCTACCCCTCGACCGATAACCCTCAATCCGACGAGCTATCTCGACCAATAGCTGATAGGGAGTCCCCATCTCTACCTCTCGGGCCATGTTGGCCCTAATACCTGAGTGCAATCCAGCTACAAATCTCTGCACTCTCTCAGTATCAGTAATAAGTATCATAAGGGCATGACGAGACAACTCAGAAAACCTGGCCTCGTAGTCTGTGACCAACATCTGCCCCTGCTCTAGCTGCTCAAACTAATATTGTAGCTCTTCCCTCTCGGAGGGTGGGATATATCTGTCCAGGAACAACTGAGTGAAATGCTCCCAAGAGATATGAGGGGAACTTGCTGGTCTACCAAGGATGTAGGACTGCCACCATCTGCGGGCGCTGCCCCCAAGCTGAAAGGTAGTGAAATCCACTCCATGGGACTCTAGTATCCTCATGTTGTGCAGTCTTTCCCTGCACCTGTCAATGAAATCCTGAGCATCCTCACCTCGCTCACCCCCGAAGACTGGAGGGTGCAATCGAGTCCATCAGTTCAGTAACTTCTGCGGATCAACATCCGCAGCTGGTCTGAGCTCGGGTGCTGCTACCACTAGCTGGACCCCACCCACGGGCAGTGTACCTGGGGTAGGATGTAATGCTGATGTATGACCTGCAGCTTGGGCAGTAAGGGTCTTGACTCCCCCTCCCGCCTGAGAAGTCGCAGGATCTGATGGAAATAAACCAGCATGGTACAAAGTGTCCATGAATCTCATCATACGGCCCATGACCTCCTGGAAGCCTGGCGCCACCATGAAGTCCACTGGAGTAGGGTCTAATGGGGGCACCTCGTCCTACTCCTCTATGATAGGATCCTCTAGTGGTGGTGCAACTGGAATAGCTCTAGGATGCCCTCGTCCCCTACCTCGGGCCGGTGCCCTCCCTCGGCCTCTGCCACGGCCTCTAACAGCGGGGGTAGCGGCATCTCTCAGGTGTGGAACACCGGATGCGCGAATCCTCACCATCTATGAGAGAAAACAAGAATGAGTTTTTGGTAAACCATATACTGAACGATAGAATATGAATAAGGAGAGATTTCTTAACACCCTATTGCCTCCCGAAGATAAATACAGACGTTTCCATATCGATCCGCAGGACTCTACTAGGTTTTCCCGTGACTTGTGAGACCTACGTGAACCTAGAGCTCTGATACCATGTTGTCACGACCCAAAATCCTAACTCAGGTCGTGATAGCGCCCAAACAGCGGGGTCAGGCAAGCCACACTCAATTACTAAGAATTCATTTCTTATTTGATTAAACATCTCAACCTTTACCAAGTTTTCACAGCTTAAAACATTAATCGAAAGAGTAATTAACCAACTTTTAATCAAAAATAGTCATAAGGGGCGTGAGCCAAAATATATATATACAGACCCGGAATCCATGATAACTACTATGTATATGCCAGGAACTAGTGTCACAAGTCCTACGGGCATACTAGAAGAATATACAACAGATATAATATACAGTCCCATTGTTTGAAAGAAGTATACGGGAAATAAATAAAAGAAAATCCATGGCGCTGCCAAGGATCGTCAGGAGAAGCAGCTCACCGTGATGTCAGGCCTGGAATATATATATATATATATATATATATATATATATATATATATATATATATATATATATATATATATATATATATATATATATATATATATATTCTCAAGAATGAGCTCTGGTGTGATAACTGGATGCACCTGCCTCAGAACCTATGCAATTAAGTATAAAAGTGTAGCATAAGTACATAAACATATATGTACCCAGTGAGTATCCCGTCTAATCTTGAAGAAGTAGTGACGAGACGTAGACGTGATACTTACTAGAACCAGCAATTAATAACATAATCTAATAAAGGATAGGAAGGTATAACAGTCGTAGTAATCACAAAGCACGAAATATCAAATATAAACTCGCAATGACTTTTTCATATCAGATATTACTAAAATATAAAGTACTAAATCTCTCTTTTCAATGAAACCGTTTGCATAATAACAACAAGTTCCCAGTCAAGTATAATAAGCACATAACATGCCGAAGCGTACGGCCAAAGCATATCATAAATAAATGTGCACTGCTGAGGATCGAACGGCTCGAACCGTAGATGCATCTATTACCCCGCTCGTGAATCAATCATGCGACGCAGTTTACATAATAATAAGGCTACCCCGCTCACGAATTATACATATGACGCTGGTGCTCATATAAATACAAAGAATTATCAGAAACTCAAGCATTTAGCAGGAATTAAACTTGAAAACAAGAACTTTAAGTATTGAAACCTAAACCATGAATTCCTAAAATGTTCAGGACAATTCAAGGATAGTAAGCAACTCAAGTACATTTAAGGATGCTTGTAAGGCACATAAGTCATGCTCGTGATTCCTAAAACTACCCGGCATAACAATAATAGTCGCTACGTACGGACTCTCGTCACTTGGTACGTACGTAGCCCCCACACAACATTTACACATAGCTTTTAGATCACCTATGGGGAAAATTCCCTCTTACAAGGTTAGAAAGGAGACTCACCTCGTGTCGAATCTACTCCCCAGACTAAGAACGTGCCCGAAACTCCAAACTCGCCTCTCGAGGACTCGAAACTAATCAATCGTTACGTAAAATATCAAATTATACTCAAAACATGAAATTCCCCTACTAATTTAGTCAATTCACAATTCTTGAAGGAATCCCAAAATTCACCCACGGGCCCGCACGCTCAGATTCCGAAAATTCCCGAAGGAAACACTCACCCATATCCTAAGGATCGTTAATATATGATTTTTACTTGATTTCATGGCCAATTCACAGGAAAATCCCCGCACCTGCGAGAACTGGGCAGCCCACCTGGGGGTCGCACCTGTGAGGCTGGAACCGCAGGATCGGTCCTGCACCTGCGACTGGGCAACCGCACCTGTGGTCACACCAGAACAGGTTCAACAGCAGCTATTTCAGCTGGTTTTTGGCCTCGTTTGGTGTCCGAGAGGCACCTGGGCCCACCCGAGCCCCCGTCCAAATATACCAACAAGTTTCAAATCATAATCCAGACTCGCTCGAGCCTTCGAAATACTAAAAACAACGCTAAAACTCAAAATCACATCCCAAAACCCCTAAAATCATAACTTAAGAACTTCAAGTCCTTGAATTCGATAATAATGCGCCGAACAGACAGAACTATTCCCAGTCTTGTAATTCCATTCAGACCTCGATAACACAAAGACACGTTCCAAATCAAATTTCAAAATTAAGGAAATTCTTACTTCTATATTGGGCGCCGAAACGCTCCCGGGTCATCGAAAACCCATTCCGAACATATGCCTAAGTCCTAAATCATCATATGAAGCTACTACAATGGTTGGAACTCGATTCCGAGGTCGTTTACTAAAAATGTTGACTGAAGTCAAACTTGGCCAAAAAGACCAACCTTAAGGAACTAAGTGTTCCTATACTACTCTAAAGACTTCCGAATCCCGAACCAGCCGCCCCTGCATGTCATAAACCACAATAAGCCGTTATGGGAAGTTTGATTTAGGGGAACAGGGTCCGATAACACAAAATGACCGGTTGGGTCGTTACACTAGGCGTTGATATGCTGCTCCGGCATTTTTAGCTCGAAGGGCATTACATTATAGCAATAAGTACCATACTTCGTGATAAATAAAGTAGTTTCATGTTCCTCTGGGTTCATTTGAATTTGATTGTACCTGGCTTAGGAATCGAGAAAACTAAGGGTCTCATCGCCAGCCGTAGCATCGATCAAAGGGTCGATGTGAGGCAGTGGGAAAGAATCTTTACCGCATGATTTATTCAAATCCTTGTAGTCTATACACATTTTGAGTTTATTTCCCTTTCGGTTGCCTCATCTTTGATGAATGCATGCTTTACCGGTTTAAACTTGGGGTCGACACTTAGTCGACGGGTGGTTATCTCCGGTGGGATCCCTGTCATATCTAAATGGGATCAAGGAAAACTATAAATGTTATCAATAAGTAATTGAATGATTTTTCCTTGAGTTCAGGGGTTAATCCCGTTCCTAGGTATACCTTTCATTCCGGAAGATGCTCGATCAATACGGCCTGCTCTAGTTCTTCGATTGTGGACTTCGTTGCATCTGATTCCTCGGGGAAATGAAGGATCGAGGGATGAGGAAATCCTCTTCTTCGTCCTCTACCACATGTTCATCGGTCACCTGTCCCTCGGGCACAATCGAGGGTATGAGTTGTGATTGCTATTTTGCTACCTGTTTATCTTTTGAATTCTCTGAGGTGGATGGTGTCGATATTGGTTCCAAGTCATGCACTGTGAATATCTCATTAGCTGCATGCTGCACTCTGTATATTATTTTCACGCCATCCTTTGTTGGGAACTTTATCATATGATAAAGAGTTGATAGCAGTGCCTCATTCTATGGGTCCATGGCCTTCCAATTAGGGCATTATATCTCATATCGCTTTCGATGACATGAAACTTGGTGTCTTGTATGGTTCTGGACATGTTCACATGGAGGGTGATTTCACCCTTCTTTGTTTCAAGACTCGGGGGGTATGATTTTGTCGAGCAGCCCAAGCTACTCTACGACCCTTGATCTGATTATATTTGTTGAGCTACCTGGATCCACGAGAACACGTTTAACTTGAACTTTATTTAAAAGGATATAAATTACCAGTACATCATTATGAGGCTGAGATAAGGCCTGATGTCTTCCTCGCTGAATGTAAGAGAGTCCTCGGGTATGTAGTCCCGAGTCCGCTTCTACCTTGTAATGGATACTTTAGTATGTTTGAATATGGGTCCCTGTGGGACGTCAAATCCTCTGATGATCATATGAATTAAATTGTGGGGCTCTTCTGGTTCATTCTTCCTGTTTGCATCTCTCTCACTCGAAAATAGTTTTTGGCCCGGTCGCTGAGAAATTCTCGAAGGTGACCTTCGTTGAAAAACCAGGCTACCTCTTCCCTAAGCTGCTTGCAGTCTTCGGTCCTATGACCATGAGTACCATGATACTTGAAAATTAGGTTAGGTTCCTCTTAGAAGGATCTGCATGTATGGGCTTGGGCCATCTAGTGTCTCTAATCTTGCCAATGGCTGATACGATGTATGAGGCATCGATGTTGAAGTTATACTACGACAATCGGGGTGCCTCCGTCGATCCAGAGTTCCTGTCAAACCCGATTTTTCTCATGAGTCCCCGAGAACTTTGGCCTCGATCTTCTCTTTGATAATTTTGAGGTATGTTACGCCTCAAAATGTTTCTTCGGTCTTCAATGTAATGCTGATATCTCTGCTTGTTCAGCCTTGGATCCCTTTCTGCAATTCTCGACTCCGTTGCTAGTAGCCTACTTGTATAAACTGAGCCCGAGGAGGCTCCCAATTGGTCATCCTAGACCCTAATTTTTTATTGGTACCTATTATGCACATTCGCCCGAGTTACGGCGGGATATTCGATTAAGTTCTGCTTCATCTGCCTCGAAGCTATCAAGCTCCGTTCATTCAGCCATTGAGTAAAAGCTTGTACAACCTAGTCATCGGAGACAGGTGGTAACTCCATTCTCTCCAACTGGAAACGGGATACGAACTCCCTCAATATCTCGTTATCTCTTTACTTGATTTTGAATACATCGGACTTCCTTGTAGCAACCTTTATTGCACCACCATGTGCCTTTACAAATGAGTCTGCCAACATGGAAAATGAATCAATAGAGTTCGGGGGCAGGGTATGATACCGCATCGTAACCCCTTATGACAGAGTTTCCCCAAATTTCTTCAATAGAATAGACTCGATCTCATTATCTTTCAAGTCATTCCCTTTTATACCACAAGTGTATGTGGTGATGTGCTCGTTGTGATCGGTGGTCCCGTTGTATTTTGGGATGTCATGCATCTGAAACTTCTTCGGAATTGGCTTTAGAGCCGCACTCGGTGAGAATGATTTTTGTACAAACTTCTCCGAATCCAGTCCCTTCAAAACTGGAGGTTCTCCCGGTATCTGGTCAACTCTCGAATTGTATGTTTCAACTTTTTTGTCGTTGTCTTCGATACTTTTTTCTCCCGACTCGATCCTCTTGGTGAGTTCCTCGAGCATTTTCATAATGGTGGGGTGAGATCCCGACCCATTGTTACTTGACCTCTTTGGGGTTGGCTCAACCCGAGGAGCCATTTCTGGTCCTGCTCCGCTCAGAGTCTTTTGCTAACTCTGTAGTTAAGCGATAGCAACTTGTTGTGCTTGCAACATTTCAAAAATTACTTGTAGACTGACCTCTCTTTCTTCTCGAGCCTGTGTTCTTTGTGTGTGTTGTTTGTCCCCTCCACGTACACTTTCTTCAATATCAGTGCCCGACTGGGTTGGGTGCTGGTGCTACCCCAGGGTTAAGCGGTGGCACACCGGCCCCTTAAGTTGTTGCACTATTTTCTCCATGGAATCCGAGATCGTTGTTTCCATTAGCGCCTGCTGAGTTAGACATATTGTTTACCTGAAATCAAAGAATGTCAGACAAGAAAAAGTGTGAGGAAGAACGTGTGTTATTAAAAACTAGCACCAAAATAATCACTATTATCTTTGGCCCCACGGTGGGCGCCAAACTGTTTACTCGAAAATG
Organism: Nicotiana paniculata; assembly: GCA_005239505.1. Taxonomy (NCBI): domain Eukaryota; kingdom Viridiplantae; phylum Streptophyta; class Magnoliopsida; order Solanales; family Solanaceae; genus Nicotiana; species Nicotiana paniculata. The sequence continues at coordinate 147,634 of ML332044.1, forward strand.
GTAACAAAAATTATATTTGATTTGTGGTTCTAAAAATATGTGATTTATTCCAATACTAGTAGATAATCAAGAAATGATTAGTGTAAATGAGAAGAAATGTTAAACCAAACTAGAGTCGCTAAGGGGATAGGGACCTCGAGCTCTGTAGCATCGGGGTCTCAAGGTGAGTTAATAGAAATAAAGTATGAACAATACATGAAGAACAATAAAGCTGAGGAACAATTGTAGAGAATGTTAAACGAGAAAAAGCATAGTAGAATGTTCTATTGCAGTGAATGATCTCCCTTTTACAAATGATTGGGGTCCCCTTTATATAAGAGGGGGAAATTCTAATATGGTACACTTCTAATTATGAATAAGAATATCACCGGTACAGCTGTATAACGGCCTAGTAAGGATTTGTACTATTTCGTACAAACCTTATCTCACAAATCACGCCCTAACCACGTGTCCTTGAAAAATTCCCGTTCTTTCTTGAGTGTCATCGAGATTATGCCGCCTCGAGGTATACCATGCCAGGCCTTCGATTTGCTCTCTCGAGGCGTCCCTTTTCAGATCGGGTTCGACCTTTACTCCGAGTCATCCGAGCTCGGGCTCAGGGCACAATTTAGACTTCTTAATCGCGCTCTTCGATATTGATCGTATACAACGTAATCATAGTTAAGTGATAAAAGAACTTAATGCAAGACATATGCCTTACATTGTAACAATAATTAACTGCATAATACAACAACAATAACTTACCCAGTAAAATCCCACTAATAATTAATGACATAGTAATACAAAGTTATTTTCTAACAAGTTCCTTCTAACGATTGTTATCTTAATTAAATGGAAAATTATGATTGTTCTGCCATTAACAAAATATTGATAATCATCTGGGTGTTATTATAACTCTTTTTGCACTCATTCCGGCATCAATTGGCATTATTTCAGGTTTTCCCAAACATTGAGCAGGATAAGGAATTAGTATTTTGTAACTTTTAATTGTTTCTTGACAATTATAATAGACTCTAAGTTCTTAAAAGAAAGATATTATATAGTACTACGAATATTTGGCTGCACCTATTTCAAATGTCATATATGACGTTATTATTATTACCTCTTAAAACTCTTGAACTTTGAAATTGAATATATTTCCTTTGATCTTGAACTCTCAATATTTCTTCTTGATGTGGTATGGGTAATTTTGTTTTCCTAATTAAGATCTAGTCCTAGACTATGAGATTATTTAATTTTGTAATTTTTCCTTTCCTAATCCTTATTGTTATCAGTGAGACTTTAAATGATGTTGAATAGCTATATAACAATTCATTCGTCCCGATATGTTTAGGTTGTTATAGGGAAATGCTATTTTAGAGAATATATAGTGTAAGATAATATGAAAATCGGTTTCAAAATAAATTGACCATTATAGTAAAATATTATTATAAAGAACGGGTGTTATGGAGAGATTTTTACTATAGTATAAATCAAAATTGAGAAAATTTTAAGCTCAAATTATCATTGAACATGTAGATCTTTTATTTATTAAAACTATACACCCAATTTTTCTTTTATTTTTACGTTGTCTCAGAATGTGAGTTAACCATTTGCACTTGCCAACTCCAAAAAGATCCATTATGGAAATATGATCTATTGTCCAACATTCATTATGGAAATATGATTATTTCTCCAACTTCAAGATTGAGTTTTAGGATTTTAACTACATCTATTTAAGAAAGTAATTAATTAATTCTCTAAAAATCAAAGTGTACAATTAGTTTATTCCTAAAATTTGGTCAAATGATCTCAATCAACTTTAGATTATGTTATTAATTCGGACCTATCAATTCCTATCAAACATCTCTATATAAGCGAAACAGTACTATATGTTCCACAATCATAGATAAGCTATTCACTCATATATTGTACTCTCAAGGGAAGTGCTCTTTTTCCTGTGTACCAAACATGACTAGAAAGGAGCTTAGGAATATTAAGAATTTCAGTGCAGTAAGAAAAAAGCCATCTTAGATAAAAGAATAGCAGCTATATGTAAGAGAGCAGAAAAATTGTCAATTCTTTGTGATATAGAAGTATGTCTAATAATATATAATAGTCCTGTAGAAACCAATCCTTTTGTTTGGCCATCTTTAACCCAGGTTACAAATATTGTAACGGACTATTTAGGGCTTGCCGAGGTCCAAAGGGAAAAGAAGTTAGTTAGACAGAACGTCTACCTTCAAGAAAAAGTGAATGATATGGGAAAAATTGTCAGGTCAAAAATTGAACAAATGGCTGAGGAGATTGAAATGGAGACTCTCTTTAACCACCTTGTCAAAGGAAGAACATCAACGAGCTCGATGTTGGATAAATGAAAGGTATGCTAAAGCTATTTGATGTGAAGAGGGCTAAACATGAAGAAAGAAAGAAACAGCTGAATCAAAGCAGTGTTATAGGGCTTGGAGAATCAGAAGGTAACGCCAATGATGATGGAGAGAAGAAGGATGGGCATCCTAAGGAGCTTGATTGAGCATGTCGTACTTTTATTTTCCTATCTTTGTCTGTTCATCTTGAATTCGATCCTAACTTGTTAGGATCGGGACACAGTTGTTGTATCGTCATTTTAGTTGTTGCTAATGTTGTTGTTGTCGTCATTTTTGTTGTTGTTGTTGCGATTGTTGTTGTTGTTGTTGTTATTGCTAAACTTGTTGTTGTTATTGTTGTTGTTTTTGTTGTCATCACTGCTAAAGTTGTTGTTTTTGCTTTTGTTGTTGGTGTCTTGTTATTCTTGTTGTTATTGATGACTTTTAATTGCTTATTGTTTATACATTTATGTTATCGTTATCATTTTAATGATATATGAAGGTTATTGTCACGATCCGAAATTCTCCACCTTCGGGACTGTGATGGCGCCTAACATTTAACTTTCTAGGCAAGCCAACGTTAGAGGATCTTAAGCCAATTTTAATCAATTGCGGTAAGTAGAAACAATTAAGCCAAACTGAAATTTGATGCTGAGTATGAAATAACATAAACAACTTTAATATCTAATTACAACCTGGATTTGGAGTCACAATTCACGAGCTTCTAGAGTTTCTACAAATAGAGTTTGAAGTAAACAGTTGCCTTGAATGAAAAAGAATAGTAAACTAGGGTAAATGGAAGGGGACTTTAAGGTCTGTGGACGCCAGCAGAACTACCACGAGTCTCCAAGAGAAAATTTGTAATGATCCGGCCTGTCATTTTGAGAGTTATTGCCCCGATCCCCTGTTTATTATTTTCCCTGTACCTTTTTCTGCTCATATGACTTGTAGGGAGGTTGTTTTACTAGTCTCGGAGTGATTTGGGACACTTAATCCCTAAAACGGAAGCTTAAGTCTTAGGATTTTGACTCTAGTTGGAACTATGTGAAGACGACTCCGAAATGGAGTTTCATCGGTTCTATTAGTTCAGTTGGTCGATTATGAACTTAGGAGCGTGTCCGGACTGTGAATTGGTGATCTGTAACTGATTTAGGCTTAAAATGGCGAAAGTCGAATTTTTTGATATTTTGGCCGGAAGTGGACTTTTAGATATCGAGGTTATATTCTGATTCTGAAAGTTGGAGTAGGTCTGTAATGTTAAAAATGACTTGTGTACTAAATTTTAGGTCCATTAAACGTGGTTTGGTAGGTTTCGGCTTCAGTTGCAGAAATTTGAAGTTTCAAGTTCATTAAGTTTGGATTGGAGGGTGATTCACGTTTTTGTTGTTGTTTGATGTGTTTAGAGGGATCGACTAACTTCATATGGTGTTTTACGACTTATTGGTATCTTTGGTTGAGGTCCTAGGGTCCTCGGGTGTGTTTCGGATGCTTAACGGATTGAATTTGGACTTAGGCTACTTGCTGAAGATTTTCTGGATTATGGTGTTTCGCACTTGCGGTAGGGAGACCGTAGGTGCGGTGTTGATACCCAAGTTTTCTCCATATTTTTTTTCAAAATGCATGTATAACTCCAAAACAATGCATGAGCATCAACTAATATTTTTCCATAATTTCTGCATTTTTAAAGGATTTTTAATTAATCTATCCCAGTATTTTTTATTATATAAATAATTACTAATTGCATCAAAAATAATTTTATAACAATTTTATGACCTAATTTAACTATTTATATTTATACTAATCTTTAATTATTTCATAAAAGACCACATTTATATTTTTTGGGTTATAATTGCAATAACTTTGCAATTATAGCCCATGTATGCATTATTACATTATTCTACTAGAAAATACCTTCTTTTTTTTTTAAATATTGAGTAGTTGTTTTAAAATATTTTTATGCATGAAAATCATTTTTTATAATCTGGTAATTATTTTACTAATTAATTGGGTATTTAACAAATAGCCCTTTAATGACTTTAATATTTCGGACCTAACCCATTATACCAGCCCAAACCCCTTAAATACAATCCCAATCCGCCCAGGTCCAATTTCATCCTACCCGACCAAAAGACTTCGCCTAATCGTGACCGTTGATCTCTAAGATCAACAGTCCACGTTATTTCTTACCTTTTTTAATCCTAAGACTAACCCTAACCCCACAAGCTCCTTTCTTCCGCCGTCATCGTTTCCCCTACTCCCTCTTATCTCTCAATAACTCCAAAACCTAATCTCCGTCACCGGCCAACTCCCCGTCTATGGGGTTTCTGTGTATTTTCGGCCCTATCCGGCCTCCTACGTCTTCTAGTTGTTTGATTACATGGATTTCTGAGAGAATCTCAAAGAGATTAACCTGGTTTTATTCGAGACCTTTCTCACATACCTGTCTTTGGCCATTCTCGCTTGTGAGAACTGTTTCTTGCCTATTTTGGTTTGAATCTATTATTTTGGACCAAGTTTCTTTCATATCTGTTGTTTTCAAAAAATCCTAGTCTTATGACTACTTGGGTCTGTTAAGATCTTTGTAGATCTGAAACATTCTGAGTATTATTTGATATTTTCCCTCAAAAAATTTCTGTTTTGTTAATACTATTTCGATTCCATTACTTTTATAAAATTAGGGTTCGTCCTAAAGTCCTCTTCAAACGATTTTCAAACTCTCAACTGTTTAATCTGACTATCCTTTACTCGTTTGGTTAATTTTGTGTCTGCTCTTTAAGCCCTATGTCTTTTTCTGTTTATTGCACTGATTTCTTCAATTTTTCTTCTCGTTATTGTGTTTATTTTTGTTAACCAATTATATTGATTGGTTCTATTTAGGTTTCGAATGATATTTTCCTGTTAAAATCATTGTTTTCTGTGATTTTTACCTATCTTCTTATTTGTGACTTTAATTAGTAATACTTGCCTTATTTAAATTATCAGTCTAAATTTAGGGGTTTAATTGACTCCTACATGGTATAGGATTGATTATTTGCCTTATATTGAACCCTAATTTTTGTACCGTTAATTGACTCCCCTATTCCAGGGGGTCTCTCCCATATTTTCCGTGTGAATTGATTGGTTAAGTCGCCCAATTAACTGGTTGATTTATTTTTGTTACCGTGTTTATGAACTCTAAATTATTTTTTACTTATTTTTTTACCTTACTAAGTGTTATATATACTCTCATTATTGATTCTTCTAAACACACGAACATAGTTCAAAACATACACACACACACATTGCTCTCAAGACCTTTATGCTACTTGTGTTCATTGCACTGTCTAGCCGGCTGAAAGCCAAGGCTAGACCACTGAGTTCTGCATACCTTTCATCTTCTGTTTACTATCTTTACTTGGTATTTCTCTAATCCTAATGTCATTCATTATACTATGAAGCTTAAACCTACGTGCTCTATTATCTGTTGTTTTACCTCTGTTGAATCCATGTCTCTTCTGTATTGCAATTAGCCTGACTACTTCTGTGTTTAAGCTTCAATATTTCTGCTTATTGCTTTAAACTGGCATGCTTACTTCTGCATTTAGACTCCTATGTTTCCTGTCCTGTAACTTCAATTAGTATGAATACTCCTATGCAATTGAACTTGTATCTTCTTTAATCCCAGTCAACATGATTACTTCTATATTTTAAGTCTATGTCTTACTGCTTTTAATCAACATGATTACTTCTGTATTACTGCTTTAACCAACATACCTACTTCTGTATTTAGGTCTATGTCCTACTGCTTTAATCAGCATGATTACTGTTGTGTTTCAATTTCTATGTTTTCCCTGTCTATTGCTTTAAGTCAGTATGATTACTTCTATCATTATGTATGGCTGTTAGACTTATGTGTTTCCTGCTTAAGACCCTAAATCAGTAGGCTATGCCCTAATGAGTGTTATGGAACCTGGTTGTTGTAAAATGTCAACCTTCCATTGCCTTCTCTATGTCCCTGTTAATCAATATGCTTTCACTCTCACCCTTTTTTATGTGTTCATGATTCAGGATTCCTATGTTCCCAGCCCCTGCTCCCTTCTATGTGCATTTGTTTGCTATATGCCAATCTAGTGTTAACTAATAAACTAAGCTAAATCTGGGCAATGTGAATCTTTGTGTTGAAACTTTGTGACTATGTTTCTATTTGGTGTTTGTTTGTTGAACCTTTGTTTTCAGATGTTTCTAAAATGTTTTCACTTCTAAAATGTTTTCACTTCTGAACTATTTTAATTTTGAACTATTTTCTTCAAACTACTTCTACTCTGTTCAAGCACTATCTTCCACCCTACTCTTACAATATCTAGGATATTTCCCCTCCAGTGTGAGCATTGCCTAGGAGTCTATGAGACTCCTCCGAACTCTGACACACTGGGGCTGGCCCTTCCACACTGCACAAAAACTATTTTCTTTAAAGGATCCTTGGTGTGAGCATTGCCCGGGGTCCCTGAGGCCCTTGGGAACTTTGACGCACCAGGACACTCTCTTGGATACTATGAGATGTTGGCACTTCATACTGGGTTGAAGGCCTTGTTTTCCAGGTTTACTTTTGGGCCTGTCCAGGCTCCCTATAATATAGCAATTTCATTTATGTAATCCATTCATCTTTGGTCTATAATAATAATTCTTGTAAAAACAGATATTGGGGATATTAGTAAAACGGGAGGGGCTTATATATATATTTTGCGGAAATCGGGTAGAAATCATGCTCTTAGGATTGTTATTATTATCTACATGCATTATAAACCATGCTTAAGTGATTGTATGTGCACTAGAAAAGATGCTTATAGGTTCATCATATTATTTGATCTAAACTTCCACTTCACAAACTCTGCATGCTCACATCTTCTTAGTAATTCCGTTTATACGTTGTTTATCAAATCCGCCTTAATAGCCATGTTCATAAACTTTCCTATGTGAATTAGAAATTATGTTCTAGGACCTTATCTGTATTCACCTAATTATCATGCCTACAGTTAAATCGTATGAAATGAGCTTCTACATCATGCCCATAAGGAATAAGTACAAAAATAGTCCCAACACCTAGACATCATGCTCATAGAGATAAACGCATAAAATTAGTTATGTAATGTATGTGATTGTTATTTAGCACCTAGACATCAGGCCTATAGGGTCTAATGAATAAAATCAGCCTATCTTAAAGTGGATCATTGGTTTATTGTGGTTCTGATTAACGATTAGATATCATGTTTATAGGATACTATTGATCCTCACCTAGGCAAGTGTATTGGACAATTAAAATTCTGAAGTTATAAAGCTGAGTTTACTTGATTGTTTTGTAAATTGCCTAGATCAGGAAGCCATAAAATCAGCAGGCAAACTGATTAGGTATCAAATGCCTCGCTTTAACAAAATGATGCCTCTTCTGCTTTGTGCTCACTTAGATATCCTGCTATTGGACTTTTAAAGTGTTTTAAAACTGTCATTTGAGACGTGCTACTATCTGCTTATTTGTAGAGGTAAATGTGAGCCTTTAATTGCGCTATTATATGACAGTCTTATCTAGCTTGTTTGTCTCTTAGATTTAAGTATCGTCGGTGAGTCTAGAACTAACCTAACTAGAAGTTCTAAACACCTCCAGGACCATAGATAAGGGACGGGTAATGCATTCATAGAGTACGTTCAATCAGAATCGCTTATATAACAATTGACGGGGGTGGGGGTAATTGGATAGTAAAGGATATGATGACATGTGCGCTAATGCTATGCGTAACACCTCTATTTGAGGAAAGTTTTCCGTGTATTGCACCGAAGCGATCCTATAGGCTAATAAACCTAGGACCCCTTTATTCCCGTTTTTAACGATCCTTATGTGTTTAAGTTGCTTTATTTCCTTAATGTCTAATTCAAAAAATGATCTTGGTCGGGACCCACCGTTGTGGACCTCGAGGGTTGCCTAACACCTTCCCCTCAAGGTAATTTTGAGTCCTTACCCAATCTCTGGTAATGTAAACTGGTTTTATGAGTTATTTGCATTAGGTTCCCTAACACACCTTAATTCGTTAGGTGGCGACTCTTCAGTTTCTCTACCCCTTCCCAAAAGAAAATGATTTGTCCCAAGAATGTCGAAACCCGGACTCTGCAAGGAAAAAGGAGGCGCGACAGCATGGCGACTCTACTGGGGACTTTAGCTTTTACCATAACAAATTTGCTTTGTGAATTAGTCTAAGCATGCTTTATTCTGTTGATATATGTGCACCCTTTCCCTTTATGTGAACTTAATTATTTATTTTCAAGTATTTATTTCTCTACTACGAAACTGACTTATCTCCTTGTTTTCCTTCTTAATTGTCTTTCAATTGTTAAATACTGCATTTATTGCTTTTCTAACGTGCAAATACGTGACAACATGCTATTTATTGTTGCATAGATCATGCTCAACATCATATTCCACTCGTGCGTAATCAATCCTATAACATAGCGTGATGAGTGGTTGCGCTCTTCCCATATATTACCCTTTAAATTTGGAAAGGCTTATTTTCAGTAAAACTAGTCGATCAGCGGTGCAATCGACGGTTCTGCGCCTTTCCCACTCAAGTTGTCCGCTTGAGGGTAGCAGACTTGACCCCCATAGCAACCTTACTCTATTTACAAATCTGAATGCATCATGGTCAAACCTAGCTGGGTTAATATGTTGTCCACATAATAAACCTTTAATACAAGCCTTATCCAAAAAGTCCACCGGGGTTCCCATAATTCCAACGAACGCAACAATGTTTTGTGCATTAATTTTGGAGAACTAAATGCCAATATGCTAATCATGGATGTATAAATAGTCAAATCAGGTGGAGGAAGAGGGCCTAACCTTCTTTGTTTTGCAAAAAATGAGGCACGAGGTCCCCAGATTCGGCATGGTCCGCAACATACCACCACTGCTACTGGATTGGTGGGAAGATCTTTCCTCAAGTGACAAGAATCATATGAGAGAAGTCCTGGGAAAATTGCCATCCATATTAGACATACAACTAAACAACATGTTACTTAAAGCTGCAACCCTGTTTTGGGATAGTGAAAGGTATGTGTTCCGCTTTGGGTATATAGAAATGACCTCGCTCCTACAAGAAATAGGGGGATTTGCTGGGCTACCTTGGGACAACCCTGGTCTATTGCTGACGGTAAATCACACTGGTAAGGCGTTTCTAAAGATGATGGTCTGAAGAAGAACGCTAATATGGAGTGCTTGAAGAAGTCCTATATACCATTTTACTACTTGTATGAAAGATACGGACATAGCAAGTCTTACCGCATGTTCCATGATGATTTTTTCATCACTTCCTTGTGTCACATGCACCGTAGAGTTTTCGTATTCATTGTTTGCTTCTTGATCATGGTAGTGTTCTCAATGAAAGGGGAAATAATTCACACTACACTGGCTATGGTCACCAAAACCTTAATGGAATGAATCGAGGGACAGACATACATCATAGTCCCTATGATTATAGCTGAAATCTACCGGGCTTTGGACCGCTGCCAGAAGGGGTTCAAACATTTCGAAGGTTGCAATATGTTACTTTAGCTTTGGTTATTGGAGCATCTCCAAAAAGGTCAATATCGCCAGAAGTTTCCACGAAGGGCGTGGAATGATCATATTGCCTTCAAACACCCTAAGCGGATGACTTATATTCCGGACAGGTTTGCTCAACCGGAGAGTGCTAAGGAATGGGTGGAATTCTTCGATAATTTGACCGAAGATCAGAACCAGTGGATGTTTGAATGATTCCCTACTAATGAGTTCATCATCAGGTCCTGGGACGCTCCCCACTTAGTTTTGATCGAGTTGAGGGGGACATACCCTTATGTTCCAATTAGGGTTATGAGACAAGCAGGCAGGAAACAGTTCGTATCGCGCATTGTAAAGATGAGCCATCTCCGAGAAGATTTCCAGGATAATGACAACCCTTACAATTGCCAAGCTCAGCATATGTGGTATTGTAGGATCATTGTGGAGAAGAACATTGTTGAGCCAGACAGGTATTATGCAGGGTATGCACCCTTCTACCCGGCATAGTTGGAGGATAGCCTAGTTGGGATAGTGGAGCCAAGAATTGGTCGAGGAAACAAGGTCATACACAAAGATACTGAGACCCAAGTAAAATACAACAAATTGCGCAAGAGGATTTATGACTCCGAGGTTGAACATCAGGAGATACACGAGACAAACATGAGACTGATCAATGAATGTAGGGAGATGTCTATCACCTCCAATGAAAGGTTAGAATATCCGGAGCAGGGTTTGATGGAACTGGAGGGAAAGATACTTCTAGAATGCTGAAGGCGGCGAGGGAGGACATCTAGCAAGAGTCTACCTGCTGCTGAGCCTGCGCGAGCTGGCGAACTTGGTCGATGGAGTTAGAAAGATCAAGCTTGGGGAGGGTCCTTCTAGGACCAAGTAGATTGGATTTATTTGCTTTTCTAAATGTAATAAGGCCAAGTGCCAATAGTGACTTATCTTAGTGTCGTTTTGGGATTTATCTATTTTTATATTAATGAAATGAGGCATTTATTGGCATCTGAGTTCTCCAAATCAATTTGTTGGTAGGCGCTCTCAAATTGGGACACGGATTTACATTTCCGCAATATGTGTTTAAATACTGCAAATACTCTTTTAGAACTCTTACTGACTTGACTACCTTTTATTTCTTTCTTACTTTCTTCTTTGATTATTCCCATTCCCCAAAGGTTGGTTCGCGCATATTGTCATCATCATATTATCACACAAGACCCAGGGGCCCTCCACCTTATCCTCCTCATAGTCCACCAAAAGGCAAAGGAAAAGCAAAGATGGATGATTTGAACGGCACCAGAAAAGACAACAATACACATATTGAACATGTAGAAGCTTCTGATGGTCCGGGTACTCAGGCCCCAAATGATGCGGTTTCACGGCTTGAACATATAATACTGGAACTTAGAAAACCTATCCTTCACACTCAACATCCTAGACATCAACCATTCAAACACCCAGAACCCCGCACCACCTAAAAACACACTCAAAAAGAGTCCACGGAATCCTCCCGCACCTCACCATTATACAACCCCACCACAAAATCAAATTATCCTTCCACAATACCAGCAAAACACCTACCATACTCCACAAATACTCCACCAATCATTCTCGAACCCTAGAACTCCACCAATGATCACCATTATACCCAAACTCCCGATCACCAAAACAACCCTACATACGTGGAGACCCTAACCCACTCCACTAAACCCTTATCCTATACACTAGAATCTCCAGAGAAGGACCTTCTCATTAAGAACCTGGCCGAAGAGCTCAAGAAGTTGACAAGTCGGGTTCATGGCGTCGAAGGAGGCAAAGGGATATATGGTCTGAACTATGAAGACCTATGCATACATCAATATGTAGAACTGTCGGAGGGTTAAAAACCTCCCAAGTTCGAAGTGTTTGACGGAGCAGGTGATCCCAAGTTTCATCTAAGGACTTATTGTGACAAGTTTGTAGGCGCCGGAAACGATGAAAGGATCTGAAAAAAGCTTTTCATTAAGCGCCTTACAAGAGATGCTTTGTCCTGGTACATAAGCCAGGATCCTAAGAAATGGGCCAATTGGGTTAGTATGACGTCTGACTTCATGGACAGACTCAGGTTTAACACAGAGAATGCGCCGGATGTGTTCTACATCTAGAACTTAAAGAAAAAGCCTACTGAGACCTTTCGCGAGTATGCTACCCGTTGGAGGTCAGAAGCAGCAAAAGTCAGGCCGACATTGGACATGGAACGGATGAACAAGTTATTCATCAGGGCATAGGATCCGCAGTACTATGAAAGGTTGATAGTCATTGAAAACCATAAGTTCTCCGATATCATCAAACTCGGAGAAAGGATTGAAGAGGGCATTAAAAGCGGTATGGTGACAAACTTCGAGGCACTATAGGCCACAAATAAAGCATTGCAGTCAGGGGGTATATCGAAGAAGAAGGATGCAGGAATAGTAATGGTCGCCCAAGGATCAAAGACTCCACTTGTATATCAGACCTCCCCACTTACATACCAAGCACCTTCACCCACATATCAACCATCACCTCCCAGATATTCCCAACCAGCCACTTCTTATCACACATATAATTCCCAAACATCTCACTTTCAGTCACCTACAACTCCTCTAAACTACCCAAGACCCCGACCTAACTTTGACCGCAGACCACCCAAACAATACACTGCCATTGTTGAACCCATTGACTAGCTATATGAAAGGTTGAAGGATGCTGGTAACGTCATTCCTATCCCTGCTGTGTCCATAGAGAATTCATCCCAATTGATACACTCAAATAGGACATGTGCATATCATTCAGGAATGAACGATCACACCATTAACGAGTGTCGGACACTTCAGGATAAGATCCAGACGATGATCGATAATAAGGTCATCCAGGCAAATGAAGGTACACCCAACGTCCTCTATAACCCCCTCCTAGATCATAGGGGTGAAGGTATCAATGTGATAGAGACCGATGAGGAATGGGGTCCCGAGGGATCAATTGGAGTTATCAAAGAGGGTGAAGATCCTAAGAAACCCCAGTCACACTCAATCCCATTATAGTACAGATACAACCGCCAGTGGAGGTTGAGGTAACTGCATTAGTCCTATTTGAAGATAAGGTAGCACCGCCCGCAGCTACACCTTTTCTATTCGAGGTGGAAGTAGCCACACAATTTACAGTGACAGTATCAACCACACAGCCTTTCAACACCAAGGTTGTACCCTGGGATTATATGGCCGAAGCTAGAAGAAAAGGAAAGACCAAAATGGAAGAATCTGGTGCTGCACAAGGCATGACCAGAATGGGAAGAGTCTATACACCAGAGCATTTGGGAGAATCAAGTAAGCAGGCCTCCAACAAACCGCCCGTTGTTGAAAGCGGCCCGGATGACCTGTGGAGGAAAGTACAAGCGAGGGAGTATTCAATCATCCATCATTTGAACAAGACTCCTGCTCAGATATCTATCTTGTCGCTGCTACAAAATTCAGAGGTGCACAGGAACTCTCTCTTAAAGGTATTGGGTGAAGCATATGTACCTAACAACATCACTGGTGGAGAAATGGCCAACATTGTGAGGAAAGTGTTGGAAAGCCATAAAATCACCTTCCACGAGGACGAGATGCCACCCGAGGGTTTGAATCACAACAGGGCACTGCAAATTAAAGTTCAATACGAGGACCATTTCATTGCCAGAGTCCTGATAGATGGGGGATCCAGTCTCAATATTTGCCCTTTGACAACATTGAAAAGGTTGGGCAAACTCGAGTATGAAATACGAGAAGGGACTATGAATGTGAAGGAATTTTAAGGGTGTCAGAGAGCTACCATTGGAGAGATTAATCTCTGATTGCAGATGGGGCCTACATGGTTTGACGTCGAGTTCCATGTAGTGGATATATCTGCATCATACAATCTATTGTTGGGACGACCATAGATACATGTCGTTGGGGCTGTAGTTTCAACCTTGCACCAGGAAGTGAAATTAGAGTGGAACCACCAAGAAGTAATTATCCACGGATATGGGAGCAACAATATTTACACCCGCCAGACCATCCCGATGGTTGAAAATAGAAGGAAGCTAGGTGGAGAGACCTACCATCATATCGACCGGATCAACGCGATCGATAAACATAAGTGGTGGGATAGCAAGATAGCAAGCATGATTGCATGGATAGGGTATGAGTCGGGAAAGGGTCATGGTAAAAATATTCAGGGCATCTCCAAGCCAATACAACCATAGCGCCATGGTACCAATTTCGGGTTGGGATATCAGTACACCTGGCAAGAGTATCAAGACTGGTCACCACTATGGCGTAGTCGTAATATCCACTTGAGCAGCGTGTACCGCACTTATGTCAGACTTTCCAGCAGACCGACATCATATGGGGATCGGAGGAGGAGGAAGCACTGGCCGGCTTGAGGAACCTGTTCCTAGAAAATGATGACATGGACTGTTGCGTGATTATTGAGGAGAAGGAGGAGGAAGGTCGTACCATCCGAGCTGTGGAGAGAGGAACATTCCTCATGAATTGGGTTGTCAGACCATCCACGGCCCGACGAGTCCTAGGGTAGCAAGGCTGAACAACATTGTTTATTTTGTTCTAAAAAAATGGTTTCTCTTTTGGAATTTTGTTTTAAATAATATTTCTATTGTTCCAAAAAATTGTTTAAATTATTGAAAATCTCTTATGATTTCAATAAATTGATGTTTATAATTACCACTTTTCTCTCATATCTTTATCTATACAACATCATTATTTCCTATCCCGATGAACTGAAAACTGTGACATGTAATGAGGCAACACAACAAAAGGATAGTGATTCAGAAGAACATGATTTTATACCTGAGGAAATTGTTAGATAAGTAGAGGACTTTGACAACAAGACTAAGTCCAACTTGGACGAAACTGAAATAATCAACTTGAGAGATTCTGAAACTGTCAAGGAGACCCGCATCAGCTTCACTTATCGCCATCAGATAAAGAAGAGTACACACAGTTCTTGAAAGAGTATGAGGACAAGCCTGATATGAGTATGAAAATCAATGAGGAGGTTACCAAGCAAATCAAAGCCAAGGTCCTCAGGGTGGTTGAATACCCAACTTGGCTAGCCAACATCTTGCCAATTCCGAAGAAGGATGGGAAGGTCAGAGTCTGTGTCGATTATCGGGATCTCAACATATCCAGCCCAAAGGATTATTTCCCACTTCCAAACATACATATCTTAATCGATAATTGTGCCAAGCATGAACTCCAGTACTTTGTAGATTGTTTCGTCGGTTACCATCAGATTTGGATGGACGAAGAGGATGCTGAGAAAACGGCCTTCATTACACCATGGGAGGTGTACTATTACAAGATGACGTTGTTCGGCCTAAAGAACGCTGGGGCCACGTACATGAGGGCCATGACTATTATCTTTCATGACATGATACATAAGGAGATTTAGGTGTATGTAGACGATGTCATCATTAAATCAAAGAAAGCCACGGATCATATAGTGGACTTAAGGAAATTCTTCGAGAGATTGCGAAAGTACAACCTGAAGTTAAACCCCGCAAAATGTGCATTCGGGGTTCCTGCCGGAAAACTCTTGGGATTCATTGTCAGCCTCCGAGGGATAGAATTAGATCCATCAAAAGTCAAATCCATCCAAGAGCTACCACTACCAAAGAATAAAAAGGATGTAATGGGTTTTATGGGATGGCTAAACTACATCAGCCGCTTCATAGCACAGTCCACAGTAATATGTGAGCCGATTTTCAAGATGTTAAAGAAGCACATTGCAACTAGTTGGACCGATGATTGTCAAAGGGCTTTCGACAAGATCAAGAAGTACCTACCAACACTACCAATCTTGGTCCCTCCAGAGGCAAATAGACTATTGCTACTCTACCTCGCAGTACTAGATGGAGCTTTCCACTGCGTTTTGGGGCAGCATGACGAGATAGGAAGAAAAGAGCAGGCCATCTATTACCTGAATAAGAAGTTTACTCTGTATGAAGCACGATACTCTCTGCATGAACGTACCTACTGCGCTCTGAACTGCATAGCTCAGAAGCTGAGGAATTACTTCTGTGCTTACACAACATATCTCATATCAAGGATGGATCCCTTGACGTATATCTTTCAGAAACCCATGCCCACCGGCAAGCTGGCTAAGTGGAAAATCTTGTTAAGCGAGTTCGACATTGTCTATGTAACTCAGAAGGCAATCAAGGGACAGGCACTAGCGGATCATCTTGCTGAAAACCTTGTGGAAGGAGAATACGAACCCCTGAAAAATGTATTTTCCCGATAAAGAGGTATTTTAGGAGAAGAAATTGTTGAGTACTACAATGGTTTGAGAATGTCCTTTCACGGAGCAGCAAATTTTAAAGGAGTCGGAATTGGATCCATTTTGGTGTCGAAAACTGGCCAACATTATTCGGTATCTGCAAAACTCAGATTCCCCTGCACCAACAACATGGCGGAGTGTGATGCTTGCATATTAGGGCTAAACATGGCTGTTGACATGAATATTTAGGAGTTGCTGGTAATTGGTGATTCAGAATTGCTTGTGCACCAGGTACAAGGAGAATGGGCCACCAAGAATTCCAAGATATTGCCATATCTGCATCATGTGCAGGAATTGAAGAATAGGTTAACGAAGATAGAGTTTCGGCATATTCCCAGGATTCAAAACGAGTTCGTCGATGCATTGGCTACTTTATCATCAATGATACAACATCCACACAAGAACTTCATTGATCCTATCCAAGTAAGGATCCATAATCAGGCGGCATATTGTGCTCATGTTGAAGAAGAACAGACGAGAAACCTTAGTTCCACGACATCAAAGAGTACCTAACAAAAGGGGAATACCCAGAGCATGCAAACCATACTCAGAAATGCATGTTTCGGAGGTTGTCCAATCTTTTTTTCCACAGTAGAGGAATCCTGTATAGAAGAACTCCGGACTTGGGACTATTGAGGTGTGTCGGCATGAAAGAAGCTTCTAAGTTGCTTGAAGAGATACACGTCGAAACCTGCGGCCCTCATATGAATGGTTTGGTCTTGGCCAAGAAGATACTTAGGGCCAGCTATTTCTGGATGACCATGGAGACAGATTGCATCTGATATGTTCAAAAGTGCTACCAATGTCAAGTGCATGCAGATATGATAAAAGTGTCACCAAATGAGCTCAATGCAACGAGCTCACCTTGGACCTTTATCGCTTGGGGAATGGATGTTATTGGTCCAATTGATCCCACCGCCTAAAATGGGAATCGATTTATTTTTGTAGCCATCGATTACTTCACCTAATGGATTGAAGAAGCATCTTACAAAGCAGTGACTAAGAAGGTCGTTATGGATTTTGTTCGTGGTCGGATTGTTTGTCGGTTCGGAGTTCTAGAGTCTATCATCTGACAATGCCGCCAATCTCAACAGTGATCTGATGAAAGCCATGTGCGAGACTTTCAAAATCAAGCACAAGAATTCCACATCATACAGACATGAATGGAGTTGTGGAAGTTGCAAACAAGAATATCAAGAAGATACTAAGGAAAGTGGTAGAAAATCACAAACAATGGCACGAGAAGCTACCGTTCGCTTTACTAGGATACCGTACCACAGTCCACAAATCAACCGTCCCTACTTGCTGATTTATGGTACTGAACCTGTTATTCCCACCGAAGTAGAGATTCCTTCTTGGGAATCATACAAGAAGCTGAGCTCAGCGACGCAGAATGGATAAGGAGCCGTTATGAGCAGCTAGCCCTCATAGACGAAAATAGGATGAATGTAGTATGTCATGGACAACTATATCAGAACAGAATGTCTAGAACCTTCAACAAAAGAGTCAAGACGTGATAGTTCATACAGGGGCAACTGATGTTAAAGAAAATCTTTATGCATCAAGAAGAAGCCAAAGGGAAATTCTATCCCAAATGGAAAGGTCCTTACATGGTTCACAAAGTATTGACAGGAGGAGCCCTCATACACGCAGAAATGGACGGAGAAGTTTTGCCAAAACCAATAAATTTAGATGCAATCAAGCGATATTATGTGTAACCGTTTATGTTTTTTCGCATATGACAAAAATTGAACTACACTCGACCTGATTCACATTTAAGAGGGGATATGTAGGCAGCCCTCTGGGTTTGGTCACAATTCAATAAACTTTCCATATCCCCCACAATTAGAAATTGGGCAGAATTTTTAGGAAGACCCTCAAAATTCCGGAGCAAGTTCAGTCGATCGCCGCATACAGCAGTCAGAAATGTTTGTCCACCTAACTGGGGCAGAATTTTGAGGATAACCCCTCAAAATTCTACAACAAGAGAAGTCGCAATGTCCCTGATCATGCCAGAGTCACTGGTTCATCTAACCAATTTTTAAAAAACTACATTTTACTGTATATTTGAAATCTACGCATGCCTGCTTTCGAAATAAACTCTGTTTAGAAATTTCTACCCCCAATGATTTGAATAGGATCTTCAGATCCAGCGAAGCAAGTCAAGTAAGCCGACAGAGGAACAAACCGACCTCGCCCTACAGAACTTACAATTTTTATTTGAATGCAGGAACAAGGAATACACACACTCTGGAATCACAATCCTCATAACAACAAATATACCCAAACTACCTTCCACCTAAGAAATACTTTCCTATAATCTATTATTTGTTATATTTTCATGGGACCTCCATATTTTCATAATGCTAAGCATTGCCTTTAAGTTGCAAGAGACTAAGCTCTATCTCAATATTGCATGAGACTAAGCTCTGCCTCAATATTTGTATAAGGCTAAGCAATGACTTTTATTCGCCTGAGACTAAGCTCTGTCTCGATCTTGCATGAGGCTAAGCACTGCCTCTCTATCTGCATAAGTCTAAGTATTGCCTTTTAGTTGCATAAGACTAAGCTCTATCTCAATCTTGCATGAGGCTAAGCCCTGCCTCCATATTTGCATACGGCTAAGCATTGCCTTTATTTGCACGAGATTAAGCTCTGTGTCAATCTTGCACGAGGCTAAGCCCTGCCTCCATATTTGCATAAGGCTAAGCATTGACTTTTATTTGCATGAGACTAAGCCCTGTCTCAATCTTTGCATGGGACTAAACTCTGTCCTGAGTATTGCATAAGGATAAGTCGTACCTCTGTATCTATACAAGGCTAAGCATTGCCTTTCGTTTGCATGAGACTAAGCCATGTCTCAACCTTTGCATGGGACTAAGCTCGGTCCCGAACCTTGCACGAGACTAAGCACTGTCTCCATTGCACTACCTATTATCTCTTCTTTCGGGCTAAGCTCTGCCCTCTAGTTCATACAAGACTAAGCCCTGTCTTGTTGCTCCTAGCATCATATCTTTGCACATCATGGGCTGAAATACTGACAACATGTCTTAAGGCGTCATAGTCTAAAGGCATCATCCTCGTAGACGGAAGACACCATGCCATGGCCTGAGGATCTCCCGAACTTGCATATTATTATTCAGAGGCATCATGGTTCAGAGGCACAATTTCCATGGCCTGAGAACATCATTTCATGGAATGCGAATCCCTCACCGCACAATATGGCCCAGGACATCATGGTCTAAGGATGCCATCCTCAAGCATCTGAAGATAATTCTCATGGTCTGAAAGGAATTTGCATCACGTTTAAATTTATGCACAAATATATGCTTCGCACATCTTTTATTTGCAGATAACCGGACGAGCAACCGTTACCCAAACAGGAGAAATTCCGCTCCAGCTCTTTCACACTACGTCAAACTTTACCACTTGCCACGAACGTTTCAGCTATTAAAAAATCTTGTGTCCTTCCTTGTGATAATTTCATCGGTATATTCCGTTGATGAATCCAGAACTACACACGGCCTGATTCCTGCAAAACCAGGGATATGTAGGCAACTCGGAAACCAGAGTGTGGCCTATGTCTCTGTAACCACCCCATTCTACCAGATAACTCTTTCACCCTTCCCGGTAAAGAGGGGTAACTATTGATACCCAATTTTTTCCTATACCCAAAAGGACTTTTAATTAATTTATCCTAGTATTTTTATTATATAAATAATTACTAATTGCATCACAAATGATTTTATAACGATTTTATGACCTAAGTTTACTAGTTATATTTATACTAAGCTTTAATTATTTCATAAAGGGCCACATTTACATTTTTGGGTTATCATTGCAATAACTTTGCAATTATAGCCCATGTATGCATTAAATACTTTTATGCATGAAAATCACTTTTTTATAATCTTGCAATAACTTTTTATATTTTTAAAATATTGAGTAATTGTTTTAAAACATTTTTATGGATGAAAATCATTTTTTATGATTTGGTAATTATTTTTTACAAATTATTTTACTAATTAATTGGGTATTTAACAAAGAGCCCTTTTTATTCCTTTTAATTTTCGTACCTTACCCATTATACCAGCACAAACCCCTTACATGTCAGCCCAATCCGCCCAGGCCCTATTTCATACATACCCGACCCAAAGACTTCGCCTAATCGTGGCCATTGATCTCTAAAATCAACGGTCCACGTTATTTCTTACCTTTTTTAATCCTAAGACTAACCCTTACCCCCCATTTCCCTTTCTTCCGCCATCATCATTTCCCCTACTCCCCCCCCCCCATTCTCTCTCAATCACTCCCTAAAACCTAACCGCCGTCACCTACGAAACTCCCCGTTTATGGGGTTTCTGTGTATTTTTCGGCCCTTGCCGGCCTCCTACATCTTTTGGTTGTTTGATTACATGGATTTCTGAGAGAATCTAAAAGAGATTCAACCTGGTTTTATTCGAGACCTTTCTCACAGGCCTGTCTTTGGCCATTCTCGTTTGTGAGTACTGTTTCTTGCCTATTTTTGGTTTGAATCTATGGTTTTGGACCAAGTTTCTTTCATATCTTTTGTTTTCAAAAACCCCTAGTCTTATGACTACTTGGGTCTGTTATGATCCTTGTAGATCTGAAACGTTCTGAATATTATTTGGTATAAAAATCTTCTATTTTGTTAATACTATTTCGGTTCCATTACTTTTATGAAATTAGGGTTCGTCCTAAAGTCCTCTTCAAATGAGTGTTTAATCTGACTATCCTTTACTCGCATGATTAATTTTGTGTCTGCTCTTTAAACTCTAGGTTTTTTTTCTGTTTATCGCATTGATTTCTTCAATTTTACATCCAGCTATTGTGTGTATTTCTGTTAACCAATTATATGGACTGATTCTATTTAGGTTTCGAATGGTATTTTCCTATTAAAATCAGTATTTTCTGTGATTTTTACCTATTTCCTTATTTGTGACTTTAATTAGTAATACTTTCCTTATTTGAATTATTAGTCTGACTTAAGGGGTTTGATTGACTCCACTCCTATATGGTATAAGATTGATTTGTTGCTTTATTTGAACCCTAATTTTTGTATCGTTAATTGACTCCCTATTCCATGGGGTCTCTCCTAGATTTTTCGTTTTAATTGATAGGTTAAATCCCCCAATTAACTGGTTGATTTATTTTGGTTACCCTATTTCTGAACTCTAAATTATTCTTGCCTTATTTGTTTACCTTACTAAGTGCTATATATACTCTTATTATTGTAGACATGTAATTTTTGACCCTCCCCGAGATTTTATACTTTTTGGCGTTTAAATATTTTGTTTAGGCCTAATATCGTTATTTTAACTAGTTTTGACCTTTTTACTTTATTTTATCCCAAAAAATAAAAATTACAAAAATATTTTCTTTTATTTAGATAATTGATAATTGATATTTTATCTAGTTACTTTTAGTTTATCTACCTTTCATAAAAGTCGAAAAATACAAAAAAACATAGTTCCACTTTGTTTTCAGAAATATTAGTATTTTGATAGGATTATTATTTTTATTTTTGCGATGATTTTAACCTAATCTTATTTTTATTTTTAGTATGATATTTGAAAAATACCCAAAAATAGTTTCATATTTTACATATAATTTAGTTTAATTAAATAGATTGATTTTTACATTATGCAGTATATTTACCCCATATTAAAAGGGATTTAGCTAAAGTTTAGACATTTTTTAGTCCAATTTTAAGGCCCAAAGCTGGAGCCCATCCATCTTCAATCTTCATGGGACCTCCATATTTGCATAATGCTAAGCATTGCCTTTAAGTTGCAAGAGACTAAGCTCTATCTCAATATTGCATGAGACTAAACTCTGCCTCAATATTTGTATAAGGCTAAGCATTGCCTTTTATTCGCCTGAGACTAAGCTCTGTCTCAATCTTTCATGAGGCTAAGCCCTGCCTCTCTATCTGCATAAGTCTAAGTATTGCCTTTTAGTTGCATAAGACTAAGCTCTGTCTCAATCTTGCATGAGGCTAAGCCCTGCCTCCATATTTGCATACGGCTAAGCATTGCCTTTATTTGCACGAGACTAAGCTCTGTGTCAATCTTGCACGAGGCTAAGCCCTGCCTCTATATTTGCATAAGGTTAAGCATTGACTTTTATTTGCATGAGACTAAGCCCTGTCTCACTCTTTGCATGGGACTAAGCTCTGTCCTAAGTCTTGCATAAGGCTAAGCCTTACCTCCGTATCTGTACAAGGCTAAGCATTGCCTTTCGTTTGCATGAGAGTAAGCCATGTCTCAATCTTTGCATGGGACTAAGCTCAGTCCCGAACCTTGCACGAGACTAAGCACTGTCTCCCTTGCACTATCTATTTTCTCTTCTTTCGGGCTAAGCTCTGCCCTCTAGTTCATACAAGACTAAGCCCTGTCTTGTTGCTCCTAGCATCAAATCTTTGCACATCATGGGCTGAAATACTGTCAACATGTCTTAAGGCGTCATAGTCTAAAGGCATCATCCTCATAGACGGAAGACACCATCCCATGGCCTGAGGATCTCCCGAACTTGCATATTATTATTCAAAGGCGTCATGGTTCAGAGGCATAATTTCCATGGCCTGAGAACATCATTTCATGGAATGCGAATCCCTCACCGCACAATATGGCCCAGGAGATCATGGTCTAAGGACGCCATCCTCAAGCATCCGAAGACAATTCTCATGGTCTGAAGGAATTTGCATCACGTTTAAATTTATGCACAAATATATGCTTCGCACATCTTTTATTTGCAGATAACCCGACGAGCAACCGTTACCCCAATAGGAGAAATTCCGCTCCAGCCCTTTCACACTACGTCACACTTTACCGCTTGCCACGAATGTTTCACCTATTCCAAAATCTTGTGTCCTTCCTTGTGATAATTTCATCGGTATATTCCGCTGATGAATCCAGAACTACACACGGCCGGATTCCTGCAAAACCAGGGATATGTAGGCAACTCGGAAACCAGAGTGTGGCCTATGTCTCTGTAACCACCCCATTCTACCAGATAACTCTTTCACCCTTCCCGGTAAAGAGGGGCAACTGTTGATACTCATTTTTTTCCTATACCCAAAAGGACTTTTAATTGATTTATTCCAGTATTTTTATTATATAAATAATTACTAATTACATCACAAATGATTTTATAAAAATTTTATGACCTAATTTTACTATTTACATTTATACTAAGCTTTAATTATTTCATAAAGGGCCACATTTATATTTTTTGGGTTATAATTGCAATAACTTTTCAATTATAGCCCATGTGTGCATTAAATACTTTTATGCATGAAAATCATTTTTTATAATTTTGCAATAACTTTTATATTTTTAAAATATTGAGTAATTGTTTTAAAACATTTTTATGCATGAAAATCATTTTTTATGATCTGGTAATTATTTTTTACAAATTATTTTACTAATTAATTGGGTATTTAACAAAGAGCTCTTTTCATTCCTTTTAATTTTCGTACCTAACCCGTTATACCAGCCCAAACCCCTTACATGTCAACCCAATCCGCCCAGGCCCAATTTCATACATACACGACCCAAAGACTTCGCCTAATCGTGTCCATTGATCTCTAAGATCAACGGTCCACGTTATTTCTTACCTTTTTTTAATCCTAAGACTAACCCTTACCCCCCATTTCCCTTTCTTCAGCCATCATCATTTCCCCTANATGGGGTTTCTGTGTATTTTTCGGCCCTTGCCGGCCTCCTACATCTTTTGGTTGTTTGATTACATGGATTTCTGAGAGAATCTAAAAGAGATTCAACCTGGTTTTATTCGAGACCTTTCTCACAGGCCTGTCTTTGGCCATTCTCGTTTGTGAGTACTGTTTCTTGCCTATTTTTGGTTTGAATCTATGGTTTTGGACCAAGTTTCTTTCATCTCTGTTGTTTTCAAAAACACCTAGTCTTATGACTACTTGGGTCTGTTATGATCCTTGTAGATCTGAAACATTCTGAATATTATTTGGTATAAAAATCTTCTATTTTGTTAATACTATTTCGGTTCCATTACTTTTATGAAATTAGGGTTCGTCCTAGAGTCCTCTTCAGATGATTTTCAAACTCTCAAGTGTTTAATCTGACTATCCTTTACTCGTATGGTTAATTTTGTGTCTGCTCTTTGAACCCTAGGTCTTTTTTCTATTTATCGCATTGATTTCTTCAATTTTACATCCAGTTATTGTGTTTACTTCTGTTAACCAATTATATGGACTGATTCTATTTAGGTTTCGAATGGTATTTTCCTGTTAAAATCAGTATTTTCTGTGATTTTTACCTATTTCCTTATTTGTGACTTTAATTAGTAGTACTTGCCTTATTTGAATTATTAGTCTGACTTAAGGTGTTTGATTGACTCCACTCCTATATGGTATAAGATTGATTTGTTGACTTATTTGAAACCTAATTTTTGTATTGTTAATTGACTCCCTATTCCAGGGGGTCTCTCCCAGATTTCCGTTTTAATTGATAGGTTAAATCCCCCAATTAACTGGTTGATTATTTTGGTTACCCTATTTATAAACTCTAAATTATTCTTGCCTTATTTGTTTACCTTACTAAGTGCTATATATACTCTCATTATTGTAAACATGTGATTTTTGACCCTCCCCGAGATTTTATACTTTTTAGCGTTTAAATATTTAGTTTAGGTCTAATATCAATATTTTAACTAGTTTTGACCTTTTTACTTTATTTTATCACAAAAAAAAAATTACAAAAATATTTTCTTTTATTTAGATAATTGATAATTGATATTTTATCTAGTTACTTTTAGTTTATCTACCTTTCATAAAAGTCGAAAAATACAAAAAAACATAGTTCCACTTTGTTTTCAGAAATATTAGTATTTTGATAGGATTATTATTTTTATTGTTGCGATGATTTTAACCTAATCTTATTTTTATTTTTAGTATGATATTTGACCAAAAATAGTTTCATATTTTACATATAATTTAGTTTAATTAAATAGATTGATTTTTACATTATGTAGTATATTTACCCTATATTAAATGGGATTTAGATAAAGTTTAGACATTTTTTAATCCAATTTTAAAGCCCAAAGCTGGCGCCCATCCATCTTGAATCTTAAGACCTAACCCTAATTCCCTCTATATAAAGAGGACCTAAGACCTAAATAAGGGGACCTCTTCAGCCGCTGCATCCTATATTTTTTGGATCGGCAACTCTTATCTCACCCACCCAAAAACAAACGGCAGAGACCCCACATTGTGAGATCGTCATTCTTGTTCTCAAAATCAAATAGAAAAGAGCAGCACACACAGGTGCATCTCCAGACTTCTTCACACCAAAAACCACAATCACCATTTTTGGTATATTCCATTTCCACCGTTCTTCAACAGCATGAACCTCACGTACAATGAGCATCCATTTCTCACTGTCACGACCCAAAATACTAACTCAGGTCGTGGTGGCGCCCAACACCGGTGTCAGGCAAGCCAACACTCAATTTACTAAGGATTTCCCACATTTGATTAAACATTCCAACACGTGCTAAGTTTTTTAAGCTGAAACAATTAATTGAACAGGGTAATTAGACAATTTAACCAAAAGAAGTCATAAGGTGGCGTGAGACAAAATATATACAAACCCATAAACCGTATTATCCACCATGCGTGTTCCAGGAACTAGTGTCACAAGTCCTACGGGCACATTAACAAAATATACAACAGATATAATATAATTCTTCCACTGTCTGAAAGAATAGACGGGAAATAACAAAAGAAACTCCATGGTGCTGCCGAGGATCATCAGGAGAAGCAGCTCACCGTGAAGTCAGGTCCAATCTATACTCAGAATCGAGCTCCGGTCTGATAACCAGATGCAGCAGCCTCAGAACCTGTACAATTAAGTACAGAATCGTAGCATGAGTACATAAATAAATATGTACCAAGTGAGTATCCAGTCTAATCTCGAAGAAGTAGTGGCGAGAGGTCGACTTGACACTCACTAAGGTCCAACAAAATAATTTAATAAGATATGATACCAGCAATAAGCATATGAAGATAATAAAACAGTAAGCATTAAAGATTACTGCAATTCAAATAAATACTGGAAGTAAATAAACAATTACTACTTCATTCTCCCCCAAATATATTGTCACTTCAATATCATGAAATCTTTAACAATTTAACATGCGCATATGAAATAAGGAAAACCGGCCTGAGCCATCATAAGAATCATTTTTTTGCACTACCGAGGGTCGAACGGCCCGAACCATAATTACATCTTTCAATCTCGCTGTGGCGTACGTCCCGCTCCCATGAGAGTGGGGGAAATAACACTCTGCTCGCGGAATGTAAATTTCGAAGCGGTCACATGCACACACAATGGTCTTCATAAATTACTTTCCGGTGAATAATTCCTTTAGATTCTCAAATTCCATGATATCAGGTAAACAAAGTTGCATATAACATAAGATCATAAAGAATATAGTTCATTTCAAGGAGGAACACAAGGCATGGTGTAGGCCTAACTACCCGAACATAACCATAATAGCCGCTACGTACGGACTCTCGTCACTTCGTACGTACGTAGCTGTCACGACCCAAATTCCCCCAACCTTAGGGTTCCTGATGGCGCCTAACATCACACATGCTAGGCAAGCCAATGTTGGAGTTCAATTAACTATTTCCTTTGAATTTCCATTTAAACATAATAAGCAATTATGAAGTAAAATTTAAGCTACTAAATTTCAATGAATAATTCCAAATATAGACGGATAAGCAAATAAATAAAACGAGCCATGACCTAATTATATAAATAACTTAAAACTATCCCAGGGTCTGGTGTCACAATTCATGAACTACTAAAGAATGCTACAAATAATGGGCTGAACGAATAATGTGTAACTGTTCCGAATCAAATAAAATAGTAGCCTAAATAGTATAGAGAAGACTCACAAGATCTACGAACGCCGACAGATATACCTCGTGTCTCCGAAAGAGTGGATAGCTGCTCTACAAATCTCTACTACTAGCTGGTACTTGGATCTGTGCAAAAGAGCATAGAGTGTAGTATCAGTACAACCGACCCCATGTATTGAGTAAGTGTCGAGCCT
This sequence comes from Nicotiana paniculata, assembly GCA_005239505.1. Taxonomy (NCBI): domain Eukaryota; kingdom Viridiplantae; phylum Streptophyta; class Magnoliopsida; order Solanales; family Solanaceae; genus Nicotiana; species Nicotiana paniculata. The sequence continues at coordinate 174,994 of ML332044.1, forward strand.
AACCTCGACGAAGTAGTGACGAGGAAACGGCGGGGCATTAACAACATATAACCTGTGACAATAATATATAGAATAATGCAATAAAACAATTCTACACGAACAAGAAAAATATAACTGAGATAATAAATATAAAGCAAGAAGGGAATCAAAACAACTAATTAAGTACTACAACAACAAAGACATAACTCATCCACCTTTTCCAGGCCTAAGCTATAACAAACTCTCAAATAATTTTCAAGTTTCCAAACTTTTAACTTTAAATAAGAGTAGTGCCAAAATACGAAAAATAGTAATATAAAATGGTAGTTTTCAAATCTTTATTTATTCGTTGAAAATCACTAAAAATATAGTTGTCCTCCCTTATTTCTCCTTGTTGCGGCGTGCAACCCGATCCCACCAAAAATATCATATCAATTTATTCACCTGTATCACGACACCCGTATCACAATCAATTATCCACCCTTATCACAACCCTCTTATCACATCCCCTTTATCACAGCCCCCTTATCACCGCCTTTCAAGTCAAAGCCTTTCACAATATTTATGTCTCGACAATTGTAAATAGAACAAGTTTCACTTTAAAAAACAGTAAAAGCATAATATGAAATAATGACAATAAAACAATGAGTGTTCCAGCCTTTATTTTATAAACAATAAAACATGCATATTCTCCCTTATCATGGTCTTGTTGCGGCGTGCAACATGATCCCACCTATTCACAATATCACAATCAATTATCCACCCTTATCACAACCCTCTTATCACACAAAATTTTGTTTCAACAAATTTCAAGCCGAAAACAGTATAGCTCGTAAGCTTCAACCAATATCAGTTCACAATTAAACCAACCAGAATATATGTAAAAAATCGTAACGCTGCCAACCCAGCTCAATCTTTATGTACTATGATAGAATCAAGAGAAATAGCCAACACTTTTAACACACTTGCAACAACCATTGCAATAATCGATTGAAATCAAATAGCCACGTAAACCTCAACAATCATAAAACAGTTAAACTGCAATTCTCATAACTTCCTCAAAATTATCAAAAATGGAACCAATAGTAACACATATATATATGCCTCATAGAAACAATGACAAACTACTCAACCGTTTTGTACCACAAGAAAGCCAAATAAACAACCAATACTCTTTCCAAAATAACCACAGTAATATTTAACAACAAAAAGATAACAAGGCCAACTAGTCATAAAAACAATAATGAACGTAGAACATTTAAGACAAGCATCAGTTAAGTTGGGAACGAGAAAGGGATCATATTTATCCAGCAAACTGGGTGGTGCATAGATACTCGTCATCTCACCTATACACCACGCCCATGCATTTCACATAGCAAACAAGTGGGGATTCCTATTCCCTCAAGTCAAAGTTAAGCCAAACACTTACCTCAATTTTGTAGGCCACTCAATGCTCAATTACAGCTTTTCCTTTAGAATCTTGCGCTAATTTGCACGAATCTAATCATAATTTACTCAATATCATTAATTAAGGCTAAAGGAACTAACTTTATTGAAAATTAAAATTTTTCCTAAGTTTTCTCAAAAAAGTGAAAACTCGACCCCGGACCTGCTTGGTCTAAAGTCGGGGTTCGGACCAAATTACGTTTACCCATTCACCCACAAACCCAAATATACCATTAGTTTCAAAATCCGACCTCAGTTCGAGGTAAAGATACAAAATTCCCTTATTCTACCCAAACCCTCAATTTTTACCATGAAAATTCTTAGTTTTTGATTTAATAGTGATGAAAAATAATAGGTAATTGAAAGAGTACAGTTTAGAATTGATTACCTATGACTTGGTGATGATATTTGGTGAAGAAATTCGCTCCTAGGGCTGTGGGGTTCCAAAATTTGAAGAGGAAGAAGTCTGTCCGTTTAATATATATTTGTCTACCAGCTATTATGCCTCGTTTCGCATGCCAAACGATCCCGAAACTAGTTTTTATGTGTCCAATGGATTCCTTGTGAAATTCTAGTCAAGTTAGGCTTTTGAATCACTCAATGTGACCTTATAATGAAGGAGATATGTATGTTTTAATATTTGCAAATAGTGTAGACTTTTAATACACCGTCATGGGCAATTTCGTAATTAATCTGAAAAATATGGCAACCTTAGTAAAATGATCATAAAATCCTGATACAATATCCAAATTCGATGATTCTTTTTTCTTCGGGTCCGTAATTACGATATAGACCTAATACTTCATTCAAAACAGAAATCGGAGCTTATTTGTTCAATATGATATCATTTATGCTTGAAGTAACGACTTCGAAGTATAAGAAAGAATGAGCTTAACACAACCCAAACCTTTTTGAAAGTCACCCGATTCCTCGAGGCTCTAAACCAAATATGCACGCAAGTATAAAAGTATCATACGGACTTATTCGTGCGATCAAATCATGAAAATAACATGTAAAACTATGAATTAAACCTCAAAACTCATCATTTTAATCAAGAACACTTAAAGTTCATAACTTTTCGACCGAATGTTCGAATCACGTCAAACGAACTCCGTTTTTCACCAAATTTCACAATAAACCTTTAAATACTATAACAAATTTGTACCGGGCTCCGGAACAGAAATACGGGCCCAATACCAATGGTTTCAAACATTAATCATTTTCTTTATTTCATTAATGTTTCAACAAAATAATTTCTGTCAAAAATTGATTTCTAAGGCTTAGGACCTCGAAATTTATTTCCGGGCATACGCTCGGGTCCCATATTTTACTGCAGACCTCCCAGGATCGTTGGAACACAGATCTGGGTCCGTTTACTCAAAATGTTGACCAAAGTCAACTTTAATCAAATTTTAATTCTAGAATATACTCACATAAAAGCTTTCCGGTTTCACGCCTGAACTGCGCACGCAAATTGAGGTATTTAAAATTAATCCTTTTAGGGCTATTAAGCATTGAACGGAGTCTAAATTTCATAAAATGACCCCTTGGTCATCACAATATCCACCTCTAAAACAAACGTTCGTCCTCGAACGGAGATAGATAATTACCTGAATTGGCTAACAAGTGTGGACATTTACTCTGCATGTCTGACTCGGACTGCTAAGTAGCTGCCTCAATGGGCTGGCCTCTCCACTGCACTCGAACTGAAGGATAACTCTTAGATCTCAACTAACAAACCTGCCGGTCTAAAATAGCTACCGGCTCCTCCTCATAAGTCAAGTCTTTGTCCAATTGGACAGAGCTGAAATCTAACATGTGGGACGGGTCACCATTATATTTCTGGAGCATAGACACGTGGAATACCAGACGAATTGAGGATAACTCTGGAGACAACGCAAGTCTATAAGCCATCTCCCCCACTTTATCAAGAATCTCAAACGACCCGATATACCTATGGCTCAACTTACCCTTCTTTCCAACCCTCATAACACCCTTCATAGGCGACACACGAAGCAATACTCGCTCTCCAACCATGAATGTCACATCACGAACCTTCCGATCGGCATAACTCTTTTGCCTAGACTGAGTTGCACGAAGTCTCTCATGAATAATCTTGACCTTATATAAGGCCTCCTGAACTAAGTTTGTACCCAATAACCGAGCCTCTCCCGGTTCGTACCATCCAACTGGCGACCTGAACCGTCTACCATATAATGCCTCATAAGGAGCCATCTGAATGCTCGACTGATAGCTATTATTATAAGCAACTCTGCTAATGGCAAGAACTGATCCCATGAGCCTCCAAAGTCAAAAACACAAGCGTGGAGCATATCCTCCAGTACCTGAATAGTACGCTCGGACTGCCCGTCAGTCTGAGGGAGAAATGTTGTACTTAGCTCTACTCGGGTACCCAACTCTCGCTGAACTACCCTCCAAAAGTGTGAAGTAAAATGCATACCCCGATCAGAAATGATAGACACGATCACACCATGAAGGCGAACAATCTCCCATATATAGAATTCAGCCCACTACTCTAAAGTATAAGTACTTTCCACAGGAATGAAATATGTTGATTTAGTCATCCTATCCACAATAACCCAAACTGCGTCAAATTTCCTCTGAGTCTATGGGAGTCCAACAACGAAGTCCATAGTGATACGCTCCACATCCACTCAGGAATATCTATCTGCTAAAGAAAATCACCAGGTCTCTGATATTCATACTTTACATGCTGACAATTTTAGCAACGAGCCACATACGCCACAATGTCCTTTTTCATCCTTCTCCACCATTAATGTGGTCTCAAATCTTGGTACATTTTAGTTTCCACTGGGTGAATAGAATACTTAGAACTGTGAGCCTTCTCAAGGATCACCGCACGAAGGTCATCAAAATTAGGCACACATAACCGACCATGCATCCTCAAAACACCATAATCTCCAACTGTAACATGCTTGACATCACCGTGCCGAACTGTGTCCCTAAGGACCACCAAATGTGGGTCATCATCCTGTCGCTCCTGAATGCGCTCAATAAAGGAATGTCAAGTGACTGTACAATCTAGAACACTGCTGGGGAAAATATCTAACCTCACGAACTGATTAGCCAACGTCTGAATGTCTGAAGGTAGCAGTCTCTCACCAACTGGAATATACGCAAGGCTGCCCATACTCACCGCCTCTATTTTCTTAATGGTTGTTCATAGCCAATTACAGAATTATCAAACAGCTTCACGTTAGCAATAATCTCCTTTCAAACCTTCACAATAATGATAACGAGATGTGATTCATGAAGACCTCATAGTTATATACCCGACTTAACGTGTCTCATTTAACGCCACACGGGCGGCACATACCTCGTAGGTCAAAGCTCAATAATTATAACACGGATTTGGTAAACTATGCACAGTTAATTAATTCATTTATTTATTTATTTATTTATTATTAGTATTACTTTTATTATTATTTATTCATTTATTAAGATTATTATCATTATTTTTATACATAAATTGATAGGCATGACTCCCTACCAGTACTATAACAAAATTTTAACTCACAAGGGAGAATTTAAACAAAAAAATTTCCGTCACCAGGACCTCGTCCTTACATAACTTCCACCGCGGCTCGTATCCCGATTTAAACATCTCAAATCAAAAAAAAATTCTAGGATCTCGCCCTCAGTTCTGAATCACAAGTAATATGCACTCCACCAATCGAAACATTCCATTTTCTTCTTTCAAATATTTTCCGTTAAACAAAATTGCAACACGTAATGATAGACATAGCTATCTCCATAGAATTTCTCAATACTAGTATTCTCACAAGTAGATTTTTGAGTTACGAAGCTCATCCGAGAGTAGAGCATATTAGAAGAACTTTATTAGTTACGTATAACCGTATTAAGTTCAGGAAATCATTACTTTATAATAATTAGAGATTGTTCTTGTAATGACACCATTTAATGTTACGACCTCAGCCCTACCATAGAAAATATACCAACAGGCTAGGTCTCCACTTCTAGGAGTCTGACCTCCACCTTCGATATGTAAGTTGAGTTGTAACTGCAATGGGGCACGTCGCCTGAGTGCACTGATGAATTATGACTCTTCCAAATCTAGAACAGTTCCTACCACTAGCCAAAATAAAGTATTATCTTGTCCTGAGTCACACAAAATTTTACAATCATAATTGAGTCCTTTAATGGGTATGTGAACTTGTTCTCTTGCTAGATGAACCGAAGTAGGACTGTGACCGGCTAACTTATTGAACCTGACGCAATCGTTCAAACCTTATGCGCCACGTATTATGGAGAGTCCGAGAAAATCTTTCAAAAGAATTAATGAGAAATGAGTCAAGCAATTGATGTTGCATTGGTTGGTCACCCTCTTTGTAGGCTTGTCACAAACACCAGTGGCCAATTTCTTCTTTTACTATGTTAACTCAACACTGCTGAGCTAACCCCTTTTATTCATATACTTTTTCATCATTCCTTTGGGGTAACTCTCATCTCTATTGATGCATAATGATCCCAAAAGTAGAGTTCTATAGAGATAAATCTTGGCACGAACCATTTAGTCTAGAAGCTTGCTAATAATTGTACTCCCTCTGGAGCACCCCAAAATCCGCAACCGTGACTTCCGCGCTGAGTAATCCTTCGCAACTCCCAGCTTTATCTCTTACAAAATCTCAGGCCTTATAACTTCCAAGAAAAACCGATATAACACATGACCCCGCAATATATTCCTTGATAGTGGACTTTCCCACTTGGCACGAAGTCATAGGTCATAATGCCTGATAATCCACAATTTTAAACTTCACATATCATATAAATCAACCTCGTTGCTTTCAACTATTCCTTTGTTATGCAATACCGAAGTAGTTATAAATCCTTCTGGGATATGGGTTAGTCCAACATGTACCGACTAGGCTAGAACCTCCACGTCTAGATCCATTCGAGACTGTAAAATTGGTGCTGATGTTCGAGCTTTAGTCTGAGCTCTGCTTCTGTCTCTTCCCCTAATCGTAGCTGTCACTGGGGCTTCATCTCTTGTCCAGTTGTATACGCTTTGCATGTTGTCACGATTTGTGAGAGGACAAGAATAGGCAAGTTCAATCATCACTGGTAGAATAAATTCGCACGATGGAGTAGAATAGAAGTGAGATTGTTCCTATCTTCATAGCCTTTGAGAGATAAGTAAGACATCTCCGTACCAATCCTTCAGACTCTACCAAGTTTGTTCGTGAATTGTGGGACCTAAGCAACCTAGTGCTCTGATACCAATTTGTCACGACCCAAATTCCCCTAACCTTATGGATCATTATGGCGCCCAACATCAGACTTTCTAGGCAAGCCAATGTTAGAGTTCAATTAACTATTTCCTTTGAATTTCCATTTAAACATAATAAGAAATTATGAAGTAAAATTTAATCCACTAACTTTCAATGAATAATTCTAAATATAGAAGAATAAGCAAGTAAATAAAACGAGCAACGACCTAATTATATAAATAACATAAAACTACCCCACGGTTTGGTGTCACAATTCACGAACCACTAAAGAATACTACAAATAATGGGCTGAACGAATAATGTGTAACTGTTCTGAATCAAATAAAACAATAGTCTAAATAGTATAGAGAAGACTCTCAGGATCTGCGAACGCCGGCAGATATACCTCGTGTCTCCGAAAGAGTGGATAGCTGCTCAAAAAATCTTTACTACTGGTCAGTACCTGGATCTGTGCAAAAGAGCACAGAGTGTAGTATCAGTACAACCAACCCCATGTACTGAGTAAGTGCCGAGCCTAAACTCGACGAAGTAGTGATGAGGGTACGACGGGGCATTAAGAACATATAACCTGTGAAAATAATATATACAATAACGCAATAAAACAATTCTACACGAACAAGAAAAATTAACTGAGACAATAAATATAAAGCAAGAAGGGAATCAAAACAATTAATAAAGTACTACAACAACAATGACATAACTTAGCCGCCTTTTCCATGAATCAACTATAAAAACTCTCAAATAATTTCCAAGTTTCCAAACATTAACTTTAAATAAGAGTAGTGCCAAAATACGAAAAATGGTAATATAAAATGGTAGTTTTCAAATCTTTATTTTTTCTTTGAAAATCATTAAAAATATAATTGTCCTCCCTTATTGCTCCTTGTTGCGGCTTGCAACCCGATCGCACCAGACATATCATATCAATTTATTCACCTATATCACGACACCCGTATCACAATCAATTATCAACCCTTATCACAGCCCCCTTATCACAGCCTCCTTATCACCGACTTTCAAGTCAAAGCCTTTCACAATAGTTATGCCTCGACATTTGTAAACAGAACAAGTTTCACGTTAAATAACAGTAAAAGAAGAATATGAAATAATGACAATAAAACAATGAGTGTTCCAGCCTTTATTTTATAAGCAATAAAACATGCATATTCTCCCTTATCATGGTCTTGTTGCGGCGTGCAACCCGATCCCACATATTTACAATATCACAATCAATTATCCACCCTTATCACAGCCCCCTTATCACACCAAATTTTTTTTTAACAAATTTCAAACATAAAACAGTATAGTTCGTAAGCTTCAACCAATATCAGTTAAGAATAAAACCAACCAGAATATATGTAAAACACTGTAACGCTGCCAACCCAGCTCAATCTTTATGTACTATGATAGAATCAAGATAAACAACCAACACTTTTAACACACTTACAACAACCATTGGAAATAACCAATTGAAATCAAATAGCCACATAAACCTCAACAATCATAAAACAGTTAAACTGCAATTCTCATAACTTCCTCAAAATTATCAAAAAATGGAACCATAGAAACAATGTCAAACTACTCAATCATTTTGTACCACAAGAAAGCCAAATAAACAAACAATACTCTTTCCAAAATAACCACAGTAATATTTAACAACAAAAAAATGACAAGGCCAACTAGTCATAAAAACAATAATGAACATATAACAATTAAGACAAACATTAGATAAGTTGGGAACGAGAAAAGGATCATATTTATCAAGCAAATTGGGTGGTGCATAGATACTCTTCACCTCACCTATACACCACGCCCATGCATTTACATAGCAAACAAGTGGGGATTCCTATTCCCTCAAGTCAAAGCTAGACCAAACACTAACCTCAATTTCGCAGGCCACTCACTGCTCAATTACAACTTTTCCTTTAGAATCTTGCTCTAATTTGCTCGAATCTAATCATAATTAACTCAATATCATTATTAGGGCTAAAGGAGCTAACTTTATTAAAAATTACAATTTTTCCTAAGTTTTCTCAAAAAAGTTAAAACCCGACCTTGGGCCCGCTTGGTCTAAACTCGGGGTACGGACCAAATTACGTTTACCCATTCACCCACGAACCCAAATATACCATTAGTTTCGAAATTCGACCTCAATTCGAGGAAAGATTCAATTTTTACAAAATTCCCTAATTCTATCCAAACTCTCAATTTTTACCATGAAAATTCTTGGTTTTTGATTTAAAAGTGATGAAAAACAATGGGTAATTGAAAGAGTAAAGTTTATAATTGATTACCTATGACTTGGGGATGAAATTTGGTGAAGAAGTTCGTTCCTAGGGCTGTGGGGTTCCAAAATTTGAAGAGGAATAAGTCTGCCCGTTTAATATATATTTGTCTACCAACTATTCTACCTCGTTTCTCATGTCAAGCAATCCTGAAACTCGATTTTTTATGTGTCCAATGGATTCTTTGTGAAATTCTAGCCAAGTTAGGCTTTTGAATCACTCAATTTGACCTTATAATGAAGGAGATATGTAGGTTTTAATATTTGCAAATAATGTAGATTTTTAATACGCCGTTAAGGGCAATTTCGTAATTAACCTGAACAATCTGGCAACCTTAGTAAAATGACCATAAAGCCATCATACGATGTCCAAATTCGATGATTCTTTTTGTTACGGGTCCGTAATTACGATACAAAGCTAATACTTCATTCAAAACAGAAATCGGAGCTTATTTGTTCAATATGATATCATTTATGCTTGAAGTAACGACATCGAAGCATAAGAAAGAACGAGCTTAAGACAACCCAAACTTTTTTGAAACTCACCCGAGCCCTCGAGGCTCTAAACCAAATATGCATGCAAGTCTAAAAGTATCATACGGACTTACTCGTGCGATCAAATCATGAAAATAACATGTAAACTATGAATTAAACCTCAAAACTCATCATTTTAATCAAGAACACTTAAAGTTCATAACTTTTCAACCGAATGTCCGAATCGCGTCAAACGAACTCTGTTTTTCACCAAATTTCACAGTAAACCTTTAAATACTATAAAAAATCTGTACCGGGCTCCGGAACAAAAATACGGGCCCGATACCAATGGTTTCAAACGTTAATTGTTTTCTTTATTTCATTAATATTTCAGCAAAACAATTTTTGTCAAAAATTGATTTCTAAGGCTTAGGACCTCGGAATTCATTTTCGGGCATACGCCTGGGTCCCATATTTTACTGCGCACCTCCCGGGATCGTCGGAACATAGATCTGGGTCTGATTACTCAAAATATTGACCAAAGTCAACTTTAATCAAATTTTAATTCTATAATATACTATTTCTCATATTTTCACATAAAAGCTTTCCGGTTTCACGCCTGGATTGCGCACGCGAATCGAGGTTTTTAAAATTAATCCTTTTAGGTCTATTAAGCGTAGAACGAAGTCTAAATTCATAAAATGACTCTTGGATCATCACAGTAGCCCCCACAGACATTAACACATAGCATTTAGGTCATCTATGGGGACAATTCCATCTTACAAGGTTAGAAAGGAGACTCACCTCATGTCAAACCTACTTTCCGGGTCAAGAATGCGCTCGAAACTCCAAACTCGTCTCCCAAGGACTCGAAACTAGCCACAAGTTACTTGATTATATCAATAAATGCTAAATGAATCAATCCTAATGCTTGGAAGGGAGTTTTCTAAAGTTTTTCCCAAAAAGTCAAAAATCAAACACCGGCTCGCTCGGTCCAAACCCGAAATTCGGACCGAAACCCGATCACCCATTCGCCCCCGAGCCCGGATATATAAATGGTTCTGGAATCCGACCTCAATTTGAGGTCTATATCCCAAAATTTCCATATTCTTAGGTTTTACCCAAAATTCCCAATTTCACCATGAAAACTCTATATTCTAGGATGAAATCTTGTAAAAAGGAAGTAAAGGAGTAAAGAAAAGCAGTAAGAAATCACTTACAGATGTTTTGGAGAAGAAAGTGTGCTTGGAAAATCGCCTCTTATGTTTTTGGGTCTTGAAAAATGAAGAAAATACTGAAAGTTTCACTTATTTATACCCCTCTCAGGACCCCCCACTGCGGACCGCGCTAAACGACAACGGCCGCGAAGGCCTCTCCACCGCGGACAGCGCTAAGGCGACCGCGGACAGCGGACCATGAAGGCCCTTCCACCGCAGTCCGCACAAAGGCGACGGCGGCCGCGAGGGCTCCCACCGCAGACTGCGATAGAGGAACCACAAACCGCACTGGCGGGTTCAGAGATGTGAATTTCTCTGAACCTGCATCAGTTGTGATCTATGACTAACACACCCCGAGACCTACCTGAAACTCACCCGAGCCCTTGGAACCCCAACCCAAAAGCACTGTCAGGTCTGTATTCACGATACGGACTCGCTCAAATTTTTGGAACGCGAAAAATAACAACGAAACTAAGAATTCGACCCCAAAACCAAATTGAATCAAACTTTGAACTTAGAGTTCTAGAATTCAATTTCAATGCGCCGAACCGACCTATACTACTCGGAATGACACCAAAATTTGCAAGCAAGTTATAAATGAATAAGGTAACTATTCCCAATTTTGAAATTCCATTCGGACCTCGATAACACAAAAACACGTCCCAAACCACAATATGAACTTAAGGAAACTCTTATTCCACTATTGGGCGCCGAAACTCTTCCGAGTCATCCAAAACCGATTCCGAACATACACCCAAGTCTGAAATCATCATACAAGCTACCGGAACCGTTGAAACTCAATTCTGAGGTTGTTTACTCAAAATGTTGACAAGTCAAACTTGGCCTTAAAGGCCAACCTTAAGGAACCAAGTTTTCCTATATCACTCTAAACACTTCCGAATCCCGAACCACCTGTCCCCGCAAGTCATAAATCATAATAAGCCACTACGGGAAGTTTCATTTAGGGGAACGCGGTCCGATAATGCAAAATGATCGGTCGGGTCATTACATTCTCCACCTCTTAAACAAACGTTCGTCCTCGAACGGGCCTAGAATCATACCTGAAGTGTTGAATAAGTGCGGATATCTGCTCTGCATGTCCTCCCCGGACTCCCAGGTCGCCTCCTCGCCTGGTTGGCCCTTCCATTGGACCTTTACGGCTGAAACTCTCTTGGATCTCAACTGGCGATCCTGCCTGTCAATAATAGCAACTGGCTCCTCCTCATAGCCCAACCTCTCATCCAACTGAATAGTGGTGAAATCAACCACGCGAGAGAAGTCGGCGTGGTACCTCCGGAGCATGGATACGTGAAAGACCGGATGAACTCATGATAAACTAGGAGGTAAAGCAAGCTCATAAGCAACCTCCCCAACTCGCGTCAACACCTCGAAAGGACCTTTAAAACTCGGTCTCAACTTTCCCTTCTTCCCGAACCTCATAATACCCTTCACCGGCGAGACCTTCAATAGTACCTTGTCTCCCTCCATAAATGCTACGCCGCGCGCCCTCTGATCTGCGTAACTCTTCTATCTGGATTATGTTGTGCGGAGCCTCTCCTGAATCAACTTCACTTTCCAAAGCATCCTTCACCAGGTCGATGCCATATAAATTAGCCTCGCCAGGCTTAAACCACCAGATAGGAGAACAACATCGCCGACCATACAAAGCCTCAAATGGAGCCATCTCGATGCTGGACTGATAATTATTATTTTAAGCAAACTTGGCCAAAGGCAAGAACCGGTCCCACTGACCTCCAAAGTCAATCACACTTGCCCTAAGCATGTCCTCTAATATCTGAACAGTACGCTCCGACTGACCATCAGTTTGAAGGTGAAATGATGTGCTGAGGTCTATCTGGGTAACCATCTCAATGCAATCCTCTCCTGAAATGCGAGGTGACCTGAAGACCTCGATCTGATATAATGGACACCGGTACACTGTGCAACCGGACTATCTCCCGAATGTGAATCTAGGCCAACCTCTCAGAAGTATATGTAGTAGCTAGTGGAATGAAATACGCCGATTTGGTCAATCTATCCACAATGACGCAAACCGCGTCAACCTTCCGCAAAGTCCAAGGCAACCCAACCACGAAGTCCATAGTAATGCGCTCCCACTTCCACTCAGGAATGGGCATCTACTGAAGTAGGTCTCTGGTTCTCATACTTAACCTACTGGCAGTTAAGACACCTAGCCACATACTCCACAATGTCCCTCTTCATCCTCCTCCACCAGTAATGCTGCTTCAAATCACGATACATATTCGTAGCACCAAGATGAACAGAATACCGAGAACTTTGTGCCTCCTCTAGAATCCTCTCTCTCAGGCTATCGACATTAGGAACACATAAATGGCCCTGAAGTCTCAGAACACCATCCTCGCAAATAGTAACCTCCTTGGCGCCACCCTGAACCACTGTCTCCCGTAGCTCTGCCAAGTACGGATCATCAAATTGCCGAGCCTTAATCTCTCCCAATAATAAAGACTGAGCAACCACATATGCTAGAACTCGGCGAGGCTATGAAAGGTCTAACCTCACCAGGCGATTATCCAAGGACTGAATGTCCAAGGCTAGAGGTCTCTCCTCTGCTGCAATATAAGCCAAGCTACCCATACTCTCTGCCTTCCTGCTCAAGGCATCTGCTACCACATTTTCCTTGCCCGGATGATAAAGGATGGTGATATCATAATCCTTCAACAACTCAAGCCATCCGCACTGCCTCAAATTGAGATCCCTCTACTTGAACAAGTGCTGCAAGCTGTGGTGGTCTGTATAAACTTCACAGGGCACCCTATACAAGTAGTGACTCCAAATCTTAAGAACATGAACAATCACCGCCAACTCTAAATCGTGCACAGGGTAATTCTTCTCATGAACCTTCAGCTGGTGCCAAACATAAGAAATAACCCTCTCTTCGTGCATCAATACACATCCTAAACCAACGCGTGAAGTGTCGCAATACACTGTATACATCCCAGAACCAGAAGGAAATACCAGAACTGGTGCTGAGGTCAATGCTGTCTTGAGCTTCTGAAAGCTCGCCTCACACTCGTCGGACCATTGGAATAGGGCGTTATTCTGAGTCAATCAAGTCAATGGAGCTGCAATAAAAGAGAACCCCTCCACAAATCGGCGATAATAGCCTGCTAGGCCCAAAAAGCTCCTGATATCTGTAGCTGAAGTAGGACGCGGCCAACTCTGAATTGCCTCAATCTTTTGAGGATCAACCTTGATACCCTCTCCGGATACCACATGCCCCAGGAATGCCACATAATCCAACCATAACTCACACTTGGAGAACTTAGCATATAGCTTTTGTTCCCGCAAAGTCTGGAGCACAACTCTCAAATGCTGCTCGTGCTCACCCAGGCTACATGAGTAAATCAAAATGTTATCAATAAAGACAATGACAAAGGAATCAGTATACGGCCTGAACACCATGTTAATCAAGTCCATAAATGTTGCAGGGGCATTAGTCAAGCAAAAGGACATCACCAGGAACTCATAATGGCCATATCTCGTACAAAAAGCACTCTTCGGAACATCCGAGGCCCGAATTTCAACTGGTGGTACTCCGATCTCAAATCAATCTTAGAAAACACACGAGCACCCTGCAACTTGTCAAACAAATCATCGATGCGTGCAAAGGATACTTGTTCTTAATGATGACCTTGTTCAACTGGTGGTAATCAATACACATCTGCATAGACCCATCCTTTTTCTTCACGAATAGAACTGGAGCACCCAAAGGCGATACACTCGGCCTGATAAACACCTTAGCCAATAACTCCTAAATCTTCTTCTTTAATTACTTCAATTCATTCAGAGCCATACGGTACGGGGGAATGGAAATAGGCTGAGTGCCTGGAGCTACATCAATGTAGAAATCAACATCACGATCCGGAGGCATGCCCGAAAGATCTGAAGGAAATACATCAACAAACTCTCAAATAACTGGCACTGAATCAATCGTTGGATACTCGGCGGTGGTTTCCCGCACATAAGCAAGATACGCCAAACAACCCTTCTCGACCATATGTCGAGCCTTCAGGAAGGAAATAACCCGGCTAGCTGCACTAACTAAGGAACCTCTCCACTCCAGCCTAGGCGACTCAGGCATGCTAAAGTAATTGTCTTGGCATGACAATCTAGTACGGCATGATAAGGAGATAGCCCATCCATGCCTAGAATAACCTCAAAATCAACTAGGTCGAGCAATAGAAGGTTTGCTCAGGTCTCGAACCCACCGAAGGTGATCACACAAGACCGATAGACCCGGCCTACAACTACAGAATCACCCACAGGACTGGACACATATATAGGAGAACCCAAAGACTCACGAGGAACATCCAAAAAATGAGCAAATAAGGCTGAAACATATGTATAGGTGGATCCTGGATCAAATAACACCGATGCCTCTCTACCACATACTGAAATAATATATGTAATCACGGCGTCTTAGGCCACTGCATCTGATCTGGCCGGAATAGCATACAATCTAGTTGGAGCACCGGAAGACTAAGCACCGCCAGAATGAACAGGAGCTAACTGAGCTCCCCCCGACTAGCCTCCACCTCTAGGATGACCCCTACCTATCTGTCCTCCACCTCTTAATGGCCTGACTGCGGGTGCGGGGCCCATAGGCTGATAACCCTACTACAGTGCCTTGCCCCGAAACTTGGGATGATGCATCTTCATATGACCTAGATCCCCACACTCATAACAACTTCCAGGTATCATGGCCTGATGCACCGAAGAAGAACCCTGAATGGTTGGAGAGCGATGTGTACTCTCTGGCATAGCACTAGAGTAGGGACTAGAGGATCTCGTATGACTGGAATAACCTCTGGGTGAAATCTGAATGGCTGGAGGGCGGTAGGAACGCTCTAGCATGGCGCTGAAATGAGGCCTCGCTGGAACACCTCGGGGAGGTGGTGGGGGTGCTGAATATGAAGGCCTTCTAGGTAGACCACTACCAAACTGAACTCTGCCCCTAGCTGGGGTACCTCTGAAATCTCCGGAGAATTTATCCCTCTTGTCCTGTTGCCCCTGCTCCCTGCTCCTCGATCGATACCCCTCGATCCTACGGGCAATCTCCACCACGAGCTGATAAGTAGTACCCATCTCCACCTCTCGGGCCATCGTGGCCCTATTACTTGATGCAACCCAGCCACAAATCTCTGCACTCTCTCAGCATCAGTAGGTAGTATCATGAGTGCATGGCGAGACAACTTTGAAAATCTAGCCTCATAATATGTCACTGACATTTGTCCCTGCTCTAGCTGCTCAAAATGATACCGCAGCTCTTTCCTCTCAGAGGGTGGGATATATCTGTCTAGAAACATCTGAGTGAATTGCTCACAAGTGATAGGAGGAGAATCTTTAGGCCTACCGAGAATATAGTACTGCCACCATCTGCGAGCTCTGCCCTCTAACTGGAAGGTAGTAAAGTCCACTCCATGGGACTCTAGTATCCTCATGTTGTGCAGTCTATCCCTGAACCTGTCAATAAAATCCTAGAGTCCTCACCTCGCTCACCCCTGAAGACTGGAGGGTGCAATCGAGTCCATCTTTTCAATAATTCTACGGATCGTCGTCCGCAGCTGGTCTGAGCTTGGGTGATGCTGCTACAGGCTGAACTTCACCCACAGGCAGTGTACCCGGGGTATGATGTAATGCTGCTTCCTGACCTGCAGCTTGGGCAGTAGGAGTCTGGGCCCCCGCTCCCGCCTTATATGTGGCAGGATCTGCTGGAAATAAACCAACATGGGACATAGTGTCCATAAATCGCATCATACGGCCCATGACCTCCTGGAAGCCTGGCACCGTCATAAATCCCACTAGATCAGGATCTGCTGGGGGCACCTCACCCTGCTCCTCTATAGTAGGATCCTCTGGTGGTGCAACTAGAATAGCTCTGGGAGGCCCCCGTCCCCTACCCCGGCCTCTGCCACGGCCTCGGACAACGGGGGTAGCGGCTCCTCCCAGGTCTGGAACATCAGATGCACGCGCCCTCACCATCTATGAGAGAATAGAAGAATGAGATTTAGTAAACCATAGACTGCACGACAGAATAAGAATAAGGAGAGGTTTCCTAACACCCTATAGCTTCCCGAAAATAAGTACAGACGTCTCTGTACCGATCCGCAAGACTCTACTAGGTTTGCCTGTGACTTATGAGACCTACGTGAACCTAGAGCTCTGATAACATATTTTCACGACCCAAAATACTAACTCAGGTCGTGATGGCGCCCAACACGGGGTCAGGCAAGCCAACACTCAATTTACTAAGGATTTCCCACATTTGATTAAACATTCCAACACATGCTAAGTTTTTAAAGCTGAAAACATTAATTGAACAGGGTAATAGCCAATTTAACCAAAAGCAGTCATAAGGTGGCGTTAGCCAAAATATATACACACCCATAAACCATATTATCTACCACGTGTGTGCCAGGAACTAGTGTCACAAGTCCTACGGGCATATTAATAGAATATACAAAAGATATAATATAATTGTTCCACTGTCTAAAAGAAATATACGGGAAATAACAAAAGAAACTCCATGGTGCTGCCGAGGAACGTCAGGAGAAGCACCCCACTGTGAAGTCAAGTCCAATATATACTACGGTCTGATAACCAGATGCACCAGCCTCAGAACCTATACAATTAGTATAGAAGCCTAGCATGAGTACATAAATAAATATGTACCCAGTGAGTATCCGGTCTAATCTCGAAGAAGTAGTGACGAGAGGTCGACTTGACACTCACTAAGGTCCAACAAAATAATTTAATAAGATCTGATACCAGCAATAAGCGTATAAGGATAATAAAATAGTAAGTATTAAAGATAACTGCAATTCAAATATATACTGGAAGTAAATAAAAATTTAGTACTTCATTCTCCCCAAAATATCTTATCACTTCAATATCATGAAATCTTTAACAATTTAACATGCACATACGAAAAAAGGACAACCGACATGAGCCATCATAAGAATCATTTTTGTGCACTGCCGAGGGTCGAATGGCCCGAACCATAATTACATCTTTCAATCTCGCTGTGGCGTACGGCTCGATCCCATGAAAGTGGGGGAAATAACACTCCGCTCGCGGAATGTAAATTGCGAAGTGGTCACATGCACACACAATGGTCTTCATAAATTACTTTACGGTGAACAATTCCTTTAGATTCTCAAATTCCATGATCTCAGGTAAACAAAGCTGCATATAACATAGGTTCATAAAGAATATAGTTCATTTCAAGGAGGAACACAAGGCATGGTGTATGCCTAACTACCCGGACATAACCATAATAGCGGTTACGTAAGGACTCTCGTCACTTCGTACGTACGTAGGCCCCACAGACATTAACACATAGCATTTAGGTCACCTATGGGGACAATTCCCTCTTACAAGGTTACAAAGGAGACTCACCTCGTGTCGAACCTACTTTCCGGGTCAAGAATGCGCTCGAAACTCCAAACTCGTCTCCCAAGGACTTGAAACTAGTGACAAGTTACTTGATTATATCAATAAATGCTAAATGAATCAATCCTAATGCATGGAAGGGAGTTTTCTAATGTTTTCCTCAAAAAGTCAATAATTGAACCCTGGCCCGCTCAGTCATAACCCGAAATTCGGACCGAAATCTGATCACCCATTCACCCCCGAGCCCGGATATATAAATGGTTCTGGAATCTGACCTCAATTTGAGGTCTAAATCCCCAAAATTTCAATATTCTTAGGTTTTACACAAAATTCCCAATTTCACCATGAAAACTCTAGATTCTAGGATGAATCTTGTAAAAAGGAAGTTAAAGAGTAAAGAAAAGGAGTTAGAAATCACTTACAAACGTTTTGGAGAAGAAAGTGTTCTTGGAAAATCGCCTCTTATGTTTTTGGGTCTTAAAAAATGAAGAAAATACTGAAAGTTTCACTTATTTATACCCCTTTCACGACCCCCCACCGTGGACCGCGAAGGCCCTTCCATCGCGGTCTGCACAAAGGAGACCACGGTCGCGAAGGCTCTCATCGTGGATCGCGATAGAGGAACCACGGACCGCACTTGCGGGTTCAGAGATTTGAATTTCTCTGAACCTGCAACAGTTGTGATCTATGCCTAACACAAGCCGAGACCTACCCGAAACTCACCCGAGCCATCGGAACTCCAACCCAAAAGCACTGGCAGGTCTGTATTCACGATACAGACTCGCTAAAATTTTCGGAACGCGAAAAACAACAACGAAACTAAGAATTCGACCCCAAAACCAAATTGAATCAAACTTTGAACTTAGAGTTCTAGAATTCGCTTTCAATGCGCCGAACCGACCTATACTACTTGGAATGACACCAAATTTTGCAAGTTATAAATTACATATGGAACTATTCCCAGTCTCGGACTTCCATTCGGACCTTGATAACACAAAAACATGTCCCAAACCATAATATGAACTTAAGGAAACTCTTATTCCGCTGATCGGGGCCGAAACGCTCCAGGTTCATCCAAAACCCATTCCAAACATACGCCCAAGTACGAAATCATCATACGAAGCTACCGGAACTGTCAAAACTTGATTCCGAGGTCGTTTACTCAAAATGTTGATCGAAGTCAAACTTGACCTTAAAGGCCAACCTTAAGGAACCAAGTGTTCCTATATCACTCTAAACGCTTAGAAAACCCGAACAACCCATCCCCGCAAGTCATAAATCATAATAATCCGCTACGGAAAGTTTAATTTAGGGGAACAGGGTACGATAACGCAAAACGACCCCTCGGGTCATTACACTCACTTTGTCTTGTTAATCACAAAAGCTTGATCATCACCAAATGAAACTGGTTTGTATTTGAAGTGTAAACCATCTCTACCTCTATAATGGAAAACTCCGAAGGTATAGAGCAGAAGGGAACAAATTGGTCTATGTTTGCAAAGGCAGATTATTCAGCCATTGTTTGAATCTCTATTTCTCCATTTGAGGTTCTCTTTCAAGATTCCTTGTTCACAGAAACTATTTTCGTAAAGTTCAGATTCATTTCGAGATCCAGAGGGTTTCGCACTAAGTTGTTTTTCGAGGTTGCGGATACGGGTTCCGATCACGGTCCACTTTTCTAGTCAGGGGCTAGCATTGGAGATCTTGCATTCAGCGAGAGTCGAGGTTCCGGTTCGCAATTTCGGCGTCTCAGTCTGACGGTTGTTGCTTTGATATTCCGACTTAGTTGTAAATTTTAAGCTTTATTCATCAATATAAATGTACATTCGAATCCATTTTTTCTCAGTATTTGTTAACATTTAAGTATGCACTATTTTTGATATATTAGTGTTTCTATTTGCTCGTGACGGTTTTCATTTGCTATATGGATAATACATGATCTCTTTCGTATTAATTATGTACCAATTGTGTGTTATTTGGGTTATATATTGGTTTTAAAGATTAATTCGTTTGAGTACCTGTAAGTTTGGTTTGACGAGTTCTGTAAAATATGCTATGGACTTTAAATTGGGTTGTTAAATATACTGCAGGTGTTATAAGTGAGTTGTTGTAATGACCCGGTCTGTCGTTTTGAGAGTTAGAGCTCCGATCCCCTAATAAATTCTTTTCCCATGTCTATTTCTGCTTTTGGGACTTGTCGGAACGTTTAGTTTTGAATTTCGGAGAGTTTGTGGATGCATAGTCCTTATATGTGAGTTTAAGCTTTAGTAATCGGGTTGTAGTTGGAACTGTGAAAAGACGGGTCTGGAATGGAATTACATCGACTCTGTTAGCTCCATAGGGTGATTTCAGGGTTAGGAGCGTGTCCAGAATGTATTTTCGAGGTCTGTAGTAGATTTAGGCTTGAATTGGCGAAAGTTAGAATTTTGGCGATTTTCGGCCGATAGGTGAAATTTTGATATCGGAATCGGAATGGAGTTCCGAGAGTGGTTGTAGGTCGGTAGTGTCATTCTGACTAGTTTTAACGTGTTTCGGCATCATTTGTGGAATTCGAAAATTTCATAAGTTATTAGGCTTGAATTCATGCATAATTGGTGATTTTGATGTTATGTGATGTGTTTTGAAAGCTTGACTAAGTTTGGACAAGGTATTAGGACTCTTTGGTAAGCTTTGTTATGGTCCTGGGGGCCTCGGGGATGTTTCAGATACTCAACGGGATGGATTTGGGCTTACGAAACAAACTGAAGCATTGCCGGTAATGTGTCTTGCACCTCCGGATGGGGAGCCACATGTACGGACATGCTGGTGCGGGCCGGGGCTTCGCAGATGCGGTCTTGGCCAAGGTCAGCCAGTGCTCGCAGGTGCTGTCTGGGTTCCGCAGGTGCAGAGCCGCAGATGCCACCCTAGTTCATTTAATATGTTATCGCACCTGCGATGTATTTTCCGCAAGTGCGGTCCAATGAGTCGCAGGTGCGGAATTCATGGGATGTTTATAAAAAATACGATGTTTTGAAATTCATATTTTCTAAAACAATTTGGAGCTCGGGATTTGGCGAGTGGAGTGGTTTTTGAAGATAAGACACATAGGTAACAATTTCTAATCTTAATTTGCTCGTATATCATTAACCCATAGCAATTCCTTCCATCTAATCAATGAATTCGGGTGAAAAATCATGAAAATGGGAGGGAAGTTCCCCAAATAGAAATCTGAGCATTTGAGAAGATTTTTACGTCGGATTTCAGTGATTCTTGTTAGAGTGAGTTCGTGAGTGATTGGGTGTTCGGAATCTGTAAATTTTACCCGATTCCGAGACGTGGTCCCGGGGGACTTTTTGGGCAATTTTCCCAGTTTCGCATATTATCTTCGAACTAATTAGCTACATTAATTTCTTAAAGTGATATTTACATTATGCAATTGAATTGAATATATTTGGGCCATTCAGAGTTGGGTAGTCGTGGCAAGAGCATGGTTTTGAGTTGAGTTGCACAGTCGAGGTAAGTGACTCGCCTAACTCTGTGTTGGGGACTTCCCCTTAGGATGTTTTGATACTATTTATTGTATGGGAACTGTGTATGTGAGGTGACGAGTACGTACACGGGCTATTGTGACTAAATTCCATTTTTCCTATCCATGCCATAAGTCATTTTAATCCTATTTCACAATTTAATGTTCTACATCTGTAGTTTTAGATTAGGAAGAAGCATGCCTACCTGTTTTACCTAAATTCTCTATTTGATACAATGTGTACCATGTCGGCTAGTCTTTATCTTGTTCTTGTCGGTGACTCTTTTCCTGAGCTGTTTAAATACATTGTATCTGGCATTCATTCGCATTGCATATTAAAATTGGGACTACAGACGTATTTCGGGAGCTTTCCCCCTGTACTGCATATTTAAATTGGGACTACGTAAGTGTTCCAGGAGATTTTCCGATGTACTGCATATTTACATTTAGAACTACGGGACGAATCCCGGGAGATTCCATCGTGTGATACTTTGTGGTGAGCCAAGGGCTCCCTGTGTTGTTTTTCTTTCGGATTATTTGTTTCCATTGCTTACCTTGGCTTTTATATTTTATGTATTATTTTAAACTGTTTTACTTATAAAAAAATCCAGTAGATCCTTAACCTGACCTTGTCACTACTTGACTGGGGTTAGGCTTGGCACTTATTGGGTACCAATTGTGGTGTACTAATGCCCTTTCCTTCACATGTTTTTAGTGTGCAGATCCAGGTACCAGCACCAATTTCATGGCTAGGGTTCCGAGTAGGTGCTTCGAAGAGACCGAAAGGTAATTTTTCCGCGTCCGCAGAGTCCTTTGACTCACCTTCCACTCCAGATTTTTATAGACTTCTTATGTATTTCCTTTCATTGTATAGAGTTATTGTAGTACAAAGCTTGTGACTAGATGTACTCCGGGTTTTAGGAAGTATATTTGTATATGCCGAGCGGCTATGTTATGTCTTTTGTGTTCTTTCAGTTTTATTTATTATATTATATTTATTTTTCCGCAAATTTAGGCTTACCTAGTCGTAGAAACTAGGTGCCATCACGATACCTTCCGGAGGGTAAATCGGGTCGTGACAAGTTGGTATCAGAGCGTCTAGGTTCATAGGAGTCACAAGTCACAAGTCAGTTTATTAGAGTCTCGCGGATTAGTATGGAGACGTCTGTATCTATGTTCGAGAGGATATGTAACTATTAAGAACAATCACATTCGTTGGAATTCCTTGTCTTGCTAGTTACTGTCATCAAAATTCTAAAAACTCTATTCTACTCTTGCTCATAGATGGTGCGGACCCGTACCGGACTTACTGACGATCAAGAACCCGAGCCCCCAGCTAGAGCCGCCAAAAGTAGGGACAGAGGTAGAGGACGAGAGAAGAGACGGAGGAGCCCCCAGCAGCTAAAGTTGGAGGGGCGCGGAGGCCCCTACTATTACTCCAGCCCTCCAGGAGACTTTGGCTCAGTTCATGAGCGCTTTTAGTACTCTGACTCAGGCGGGACTACTCCCGATAGCTCCAGCTACATCCCAGGCCGGGGGTGGAGCACAGACTCCCGCAGCCCGTACTCCTGAGTAGAGGGTCCACGTTGGGCAGGTTCCAAAGTATGTTCCAATGCCCCCAGTGGCTCCAGCTCAGCATGAGGCTAGGGTAGCTGCTTCTGAGGCAGAGCAGCTCAGACTCGAGAGTTACAAGAACTACCACGCACCTGACTTCAGCGGACTAGCTTCAGATGATGCTTTGGGATTTCTTGAGGAGTGTCATCGCATTCTCCGCACTATGGGCATTGTGCAGACGAGTGGGGTCTCTTTCACCTCTTTCCAGCTGTGGGGAGCGGCTTATCAGTTGTGGCATGCCTATGATTAGAGTAGTCCGGAGGAGGAAGCTTCACTTACTTAGGCTCAGTTCTCCGAGATGTTTTTGCTTGAGTTTGTCCCTCAGAGCCTCAAGGATGCTTGGCGTGTGGATTTTGAGCAGTTACGCTAGGGTACCATGGCGTGATCAGAGATTTCTCCAGAGCTTAGAGGGGTGCATCATCTCATACTTATCAGGCCCCACGTTCTCCACCGGGTCCTCCAGCCCCAACTGATACCCCGCCTTCTCAAATAGCTCGAGGTGGAGGTCACCCTAGAAGAGGAGGCTAAGCCAGGTACTATGCTCTTCCAGCCCGTTCAGAGGTTGTAGCTTCAGATTCAGTCATCACAGGTATTGTCAATGTTTGTCATAGGGATGCATCAGTATTATTTGACCCAGGCTCTACGTATTCATATGTGTCTTCTTATTTTGCTTCGCATCTGGGGATATCTCGGTATTCTTTGAGTTCCCCCATTTATGTTTCTACTCCCGTGGGAGATTCTCTTGTTGTGGACCGCGTATATCAGTTGTGTTTGATTGTTATCAGTGGTTTTGAGACCAGGGCTCATCTGTTATTACTCAGTAGTAGATTTCGATGTTATTTTGGGCATGGACTGCTTGTCTCCCCATTATGCTATTCTGGATTATCACGCCAAAATTACGTTGTCTATGCTACGTTTAACGAGATTAGAGTGGAGAGATACCTTAGAGTATAGTCCCCGCAGAGTCATTTCTTTTCTCAAGGCTCAGCGGATGGTGGATAAGGGGTGTGATGCGTACTTAGCCTATGTAAGAGATGTTAGTGTTGATACCCCTACAACTGAGTCAGTTCTAGTTGTGCGGGACTAGCCTGATGTTTTTTCAGGTGATCTTTCGGGTATGCCGCCCGACATAGATATTGATTTCGACATTGATTTGTCGGGCACTCAGCCCATTTCCATTCCTCCCTATCACATGGCCCCTCCTTAGTTGAAAGAGTTGAAGGAGCAGTTGCAGGAGTTGTTTGATTAGGGTTTCATCAGGCCTAGTGTATCACCTTGGGGTTCTCCGGTATTATTTGTGAAGAAAAAGGATGGCTCTATACATATGTGTATTTATTTAAGGTTACATGGAATAAAAGGTACCCTTTGCCTCGCATTGATGATTTCTTTGACTAGCTACATGATGCTATGGTACTTTCCAAGATTGACTTGCGTTTGGCTATCATCAGTTGAAGATTTGGGAGCCGGATATCCGGAAGACTGCCTTCAGGACTCGATATGGCCACTATGAGTTCCTTCTTATGTCATTTGGGTTGACCAACACCCATGCAGCCTTTATGCACCTGATGCACAGTGTGTTTCAACCTTATCTTTATTCTTTCTCCATTGTGTTCATTGATGACATCTTGGTATATTCTCGGTCCAAGGAGGATCATGAGCAGAATTTGAGGACCGTGCTTCAGACTTTGAGGGAGAAAAAGTTGTATGCAAAATTTTCTAAGTGTGAATTTTAGCTTGATTCTGTGGCTTTCTTAGGAAATGTGGTGCCTTGTAATGGGATCAAGATAGATCCGAAAAAGATGGAGGCGGTGCAGAGTTGGTCTAGACCGTCTTTAGCTACTGAGATCCATAGTTTCTTTAGTTTTGCTGGGTAATACTGCTGTTTTGTGGAGGGATTTTTATCCACTGCAGCACCTATGAAAAGATTGACCCAAAAGGGTGCTCCATTCAGGTGGACTGAGGAGTGTCAGGAGAGCTTTCAGAAGCTCAAGACAGCCCTGACTGCAGCTCCAGTGTTGGTATTGCCTACGGGTTCAGGGTCCTATACATCTTATTGTGATGCTTCAAGGATTGGCCTTTGAGTGGTGTTGATGCAGGATGGAAGGGTGAATTCCTACACATCCAGGCAATTGAAGGCGCATGAGAAGAACTATCCAGTTCATGACCTCGAGTTGGAAGCCATAGTTCACGCCCTCAAGATCTGGCGTCACTATTTATACGATGTTCCATGTGAGATTTTACGGATCACCGGAGTTTGCAGCACTTGTTCAAGCAGAATGACCTCAATTTGTACCAGCAGATATGGTTGGAGTTACTAAAGTACTATGACATCACTATATTATACCACCCGAGGAAGGACAATGTGGTGGTCGACGCCCTGAGTATCCGGATGGAGAGTTTGGGGAGTTTGGCATATCTTCCTGCAGTTGAGAGGCACTTAGACTTGGATGTTCAGTCCTTAGCCAGTTAGTTCGTGAGGTTGAATCTTTCAGAGCCTTGTCGGGTTTTAGCTTGTGTGGTTGCCCGGCCTTCTCTTTATGGCCGCATTCGAGAGTGTCGGTATGATGATCCTAACTTTCTAGTTTTTCAGTACAGGGTTCGGCGAGGTGATGCCAGGGATGTGACTATAGGTGATGATGGCGTGATGAGGATGTAGGCTCGTATATGTCTGCGTAATGTAGATGGGCTTCAGGAGTTGATTCTTGAGGAGGCCCATAGCTCGTGTTATTCTATTCATCCGGGTACCGCAAAGATGTACCAGGATCTGAGATAGCTATTGGTGGAGTAGGATGAAAAAGGATATAGTGGAGTTTGTGGCCAAGTGTCTCAACTGTCAGCAAGTCAAATATGAGCATCAGAGACCAGAAGGGTTACTTCAGCAGATTGAGCTTCCAGAGTGGAAGTGGGAGTGGATCACCATGGAATTTGTGGTTGAACCCCCTCGGATTTTGAGAAATTTCGATGCTATTTTGGTTATCGTGGATCCGCTGACCAAATCAGCTCATTTCATTCCAGTGTTTACTACATATTCCTCCGAGAGGTTGGTTGAGATTTATATCAGGGAGATTTTTCGCCTCCACGGTATTCCAGTATCTATCATTTCCGATAGAGGTACATAGTTCACTTCACGGTTCAGGAGATCCGTTCAGCAGGAGTTAGGCACCAGGGTGGAGTTGAGTACAGCCTTTCACCCTCAGACAGACGGGCAGTCCGAGCGCATCATACGAATTCATATTCTTGAGGATATGCTTCGTGCCTGTATGATGTATTTTGGAGGGTCATGGGACCGATACTTTCCACTTGCAGAGTTTTCTTATAATAATAGTAACCAGTCTAGCATTCAGATGGCACCATATGAGGCTTTGTATGGTAGACTGTCCAGGTCTCCAGTGGGATGGTTTGAGTCGGGTGAGGCCCGATCGTTGGGTACAGATTTGGTCCAGGATGCCCTATACAAGGCGAAGGTGATTCAGGAGAGGCTACGCACAACTCAGTCCAGGCAGAAGAGTTATGTGGACTGGAAAGTTCGTGATTTTACATTTATGGCAGGTGATCGGGTTTTGCTTCGGGTATCGCGTATGAAGGGCGTCATGAGGTTCGGGAAGAAGGGTAAGTTGAGTCCGAGGTTTATTGGCACTTTTGAGGTGTTGGGGAGGTTGCTTATGAGCTTGCCTTTCCTCCCAACCTATAAGGAGTTCACCCAGGATGTTCCGGATGCTCAACGAGATTAATTTGGACTTAGGAAACCAGCTGAAGCATTGCTGGTTCTAGTGTCTCACACCTGCGGATGGGGAGCCGCAGGTGCGGACAACGCAGGTGCGGGCATGGGCTTCGCGGGTGCGGTCTAGGCCAAGGTCATCCAGTGCTGCAGGTGCGGTCTGGGTTTCGCAGGTGCAGATCCGCAGATACGGATCCGCAGATGCGGCCCAGAGACCGCAGGTGCGGCCCCAGTTCATTTAGTAAGTTTTTGCACTTGGGCGATGGATTTTCCGCAGGTGTGGTCCAATAAGTCGGAGGTGCGGAATTCCTGGGTTGTTTATACAAAATCCGAGGGTTTGAAATTCATATTTTCTAAAACAATTTGGAGCTCGGGATTTTGCGGTTTGGAGTGGGTTTGAAGAGAACACTCATAGGTAACAATTTCTAATCTTAATTCACTCGTATATCATTAACCCATAGCAATTCCTTCCATCTAATTAATTAATTTTAGTGAAAAATCATGAAAATGGGAGGGAAGTTCCCCAAATAGAAATCTGAGGATTTGAGAAGATTTTTACGTCAGATTTCGATGATTCTTGTTCGAGTGAGTTCGTGAGTGAATGGGTGTTCAGAATTTATAAATTTTACTCGATTCTGAGACGTGGGACTGGGGGACTTTTTGGGAAATTTTCCTAATTTCGCATATTAGCTTCAAACTAATTAGCTACATCTATTCCTTAAAGTGATATTTACATTATGTAATTGAATTGAATAGATTTGGGCCATTCGGAGTCGGGTACTCGTGGCAAGAGCGTGGTTTTGAGTTGAGTTGAGCAGTCAAGGTAAGTGGTTGTCCTAACTCTGTGTTGGGGACTTCCCCTTAGGATGTTTTTATACTATTTGTTATATGGGCGTCGTGTACGTGAGGTGACGAGTACGTAAACGGGCCATTGTTGCTAATCCATTTTTCCTATCCATGCCATAAATAATTTTACTCCTATTTCACTGTTTAATGTTCTACTTATGTAGTTTTAGATTAGGGAGAAGCATGCCTACCTGTTTTACCTAAATTCCCTATTTGATACAATGTGTACCATGTCGGTTAGTCTTTATCTTGTTCTTGTCGGTGACTTTTTTCCTGAGCTGTTTAAATACACCGTATCCGGTATTCATTCGCATTGGATATTTAAATTGGGAATACGGACGTCTTCCGGGAGCTTTCCTCCTGTACTGCATATTAGAATTGTGACTACGGACATATTACGGGAGCTTTCCCCCTGTACTGCATATTTAAATTGGGACTATGGACGTATTCCGGGAGCTTTCCCTCTGTACTGCGTCTTTTTATTTGGAACTACAGGACGTATCCCGGGAGATTCCACCGTGTGATACTTTGTGCTGAGCCAAGGGCTCCCTGTGTTGTTTTTCTTTCGTATTATTCGTTTTCACTGCTTACCTTAGATTTTATATTTTTTTACTATTTTAAACTATTTTACTTAATAAAAAAATCCAGTAGAGCCTTAACCTGACCTCGTCACTTTTTGACTGGGGCTAGGCTTGGCACTTACTGGGTACCAATTGTGGTGTACTCATGCCCTTTCCTGCACATATTTTCGTGTGCAGATCCAGGTACCAGCACTCAGTTTCGTGGCTAGGGATCCAAGTAGCTGCTTCGAGGAGATCGAAAGGTAATTCTGCCGCGTCCGCAGAGTCCTTCGAGTCACCTTCCACTCCAGATTTTGATAGACTTCTTATGTATTTCCTTTCGTTTTATAGAGCTATTGTAGTACAGAGCTCGTGACTAGATGTGACATTCTGGGTTTTGGGAAGTATATTTGTATATGTCGAGCGGCTATGTTATGTCTTCTGTGTTCTTCTTTCTATTTTATTTATTATATTATATTTATTTCTTCGACAAATTTAGGCTTACCTAGTCGTATAGACTAGGTTCCGTCACAACACCTTCCGGAGGGTAAATCGGGTCGTGATAGTTTTTAAATTGAATAGATGGAAAATTGTAGCTGTTTCTTTCTTAGCAAGGAATAAGAGTAGGCCATGAGTGGTGGTAAGTTAGCAGAATGTATAAATCTTAAGTCTTACGATAATCTGTATCTTAGGAAGAATAAACAACTCATGAATATCGTAGTCTGCATTAGACGAATAATTAAATCATCACAACCATGGGTATGGCTCAATTGGCATAGTCATGATACGTACGTCCCATTTGGGTGTGTATTTTATGCGACCCGACAACAACTTCGAACAATATTAAAATGAACATGTTGTAAATTGCGAGTGCATTTCATGTGGCGCAGTTTGCAACGTGTCCAAAAACAACAAGTGTACGCCATCATGACTTGTTTCAAAAATAATTCCATAAATATTAAAAACGGTTCAATAGGTTTAAAAATGCACAATAGGTTTAAAACACGTAATTAATTTGATAATATGGCCAATTATTAATAGTTAAGTGATCGTGCTAAAACTACGAAATTGGGGAGTGCATAACACCTTCCCCCGTGTTAACAGAATTCCTTACCCAGGATTTTTGGTTCGCAGACTTTTTAAACAGAGTCAAAATTTCCTCGATTTGGGATATTAAAAATAAATGGTGTCTCGGAACACCGTAAAAAATTTGGGTGGCGACTCTGTATTAAATAAATAATCCCTAATTCGATCTTTGTCACTTAAATTAGAAAAACTCTGTTATCCCTTATGCCCCTTTCGGGAAAAAAGGGAGGTGTGACAGCTCTGGCGACTCTGCTGGGGATAAGAACCCAGAAGTTTTGGTTTAGGGTTCAAAATTCGATTTTAGAATAACTGTTATGATTGGCTTTCATGATTGTCATTTTTTTACATGTTGGAACCTAATGTGCTAAATGTCGGTTTTTACCACTTTGATATTTTGTGAACTTTATATAAACTTCTATGAAACCCTTCTTCTCGCTGAGTCTTCTAAATCTTCTTGCTTTAGTGCGTTTCGCGTGGCTTCTTTTCTGTTAGAGACATGTTAATCCCAAATGCACACGCAAGTATACATGGTCGTACAAGTAATAGAATGATAAGTTGAGTGTCGAACCCAAGGAGACTTGTATAAACTACTTACTAAATCACTATAATTGTTATTCAATCAAACCAAAATAAAAATCCAGGAATGTAACTATATTTTACTACGATTCTAAGACATAACTAATTATCATGTAACGAGTTGATTGTTGTGTATTCAATAGAGACAAATATTCCAGGGTTGTGATTGATTCACCATTCGTTTTGTATTCTAATTAACTCTCCCTTTCATATAATTCACTCATGGTTTCTAATTAATCGATAATTTCTCCCTTCTCCCAAAGCACTACTCGCCTATTCTCAATAGATTAACGCCTATATTCCTATGAAATTTATCTATCAGGACGCATTAAGATTACGATATTTAATTAAGCACGGTGACTAGGTATATTCCTATCCTAACCACAAATCCGCTCCCATGAAGGGTTAAGATCGCATTGTCTTCAACTCTTCTCTAATCTATACATGACTTTCCAAAACATATCATAGATAATATATAGAATCTAACTGCTGGCCAGACAATTAAGCAATTAAACACAGAATTGAAAAAACAATCATATATTGAGTGAATTAAAATCAAGGTTAAGCTAATGTCAAACAACATATTCATGGCTACATCACAACCCCAGAAAAATGGGTGTTTATCCACTCATGATATAATCAAACAATTGCATAAGTGTTGAATCAATTGTAAATACTAGAAAAGATGAAGGAAACTGAGAATTTTCTGCTTCCTAACGATCCCTTGTGTGTTTTTCCTCCAAAGTGGCGTCAACCTCCTCAAAAAAAATTTTAGTCTTGCTTTTATACATGTTGGGTAGGTCTAGGGTCGAATAAACCGTGTCCCGGGAAAACTAGGAAGATTTCACGTCACCGGTGCCCTGAGTAGTGCTGGGCGCCCACCATGGCGCTGCCTTTAGCGGCGCTGCCTGTGGCGCCCAAAATCTCACTTTGTCCGGTTTTGTGCGTTTTGGCTCTAATTTTGTGCGTTTCGCCCCCAATTGCTCCTAAATCATTCCTACACATAAGAACACTAGAAATTAATATAAATCATCACAATTAACATCTAAAACTCACCAAACAAAAGTAAAATATGAGGCGATATACATAAAAATATATATATTTTAAGCTAAACATCAACACCCCACACTTAGACTCTTGCTCGTCCTCGATGCAATAGGACAAACTACTACCCTTCAACACGTACAAATTTCATTATCAAGGAGTATTTTACTGTTAAATCACACACTTTACCCCTTGACCATGATCGATACCGAAAATCAAGTATGAACATACAAAAATTCACATACTCCCCTCTTTTAAACATGCCCAAGTATAATAATTTAATCAGTCATACAAGAACCTAATTGCAATCACCCAAACGCAAGAGTCAACTTGTGACCACTAAGCCCTCTCAATTCACGCACTTACCCAGCAAGAAAGTTTAGAACATTACCAATTGCTCATGAGATCATGTGCCCTCACCAACAACAAAAGAGTGAATATAACTAGTCTGCACATTCAAATATGCTTTTGAACATAATTTAAGGACATCACACAATTGAACAAAATTTCACTCACTCTCACAAAGAATTCATATACATCCCGCGATCGTACCATAAGGTTGCCCTTAGTGTAGATCTCTACTAATTTAAGTTAGCCAAATCTAGGATCAATTAGGACTTTTAAGGTTGTAATGTAGGCTAATGAACGGGTAGGATATAATTAGGAATAGCGACTATTCCTCCTAAGCACTTTAATACACTACATTCACAATTCAAAACATATTCTTCTCAATTTCACTTGCCACAACCCATATTCAACATAGCCCTTTTTCAATTAAGCACTTCTATACTTTCACTAGCACAAATAATAGGAAGTGGAGATGTGTCTCTTTTTCTACATACTTCTTCTATCATTTTTTTTTATTTTCTTACAACAATGTTTTTATTTTCTTACAAACACTCCACACATGAAAGTTCATTGGCTAGTGGATTTTGATTTTAATTTTAGTGCACCAAAGGGCCCTTCCATGGCTCCACTCAAAAACTAATCCCAATATCTCACCTTACTTCTTTTAGTGACTAAGTGTCTTAGGAGGTAAAGGTGCAAAAATCTTAATATAAGAACAAAATAGCGGTACAGCTTGTAGTATGGGTGCCAAAGAAAAGGTCTATAAGCTCAAAGGGGCTAGCAATGGAAAATTTTTATTTTTGTGGGACAAGTACATCCATGAACAAGCAAGAAAATTGCCTATGTCATCTCCTAGAGTAGCATAACCTACAATTTCGCTTGGGATTAACACACGGGGAAAGTTCTAGACTACACAGGATAACACAGAAGATCACTAGACCTCACTCACTCATTGCACATGACTCAATCACAATAATTTTTTTCAACTCTCAAGTCAAGAAAGCACACATAATTGAGAGAATTAAGCAATACTGCACTATGTGGCATACAAGTCAAACAACTGAGCTAAAGCGTCACAAAATAGGCTATTTATTTTTACTCAGGCTTCACATGTCAAACCAAATACAAGGGAAAGCAGAATGTATGTCATAACCTAATATGTCGACAACAAACATGTCAATGGGTATTTTTATGTTTCTCAGTTTCTTCCTAACTACTCCTAAAAATAAAAGTACCCGGTTGGAGCTACACCCTTGGGAAATAACCGGTGCCCAAATAAAAACCAAGGGATACTACCTAACTATCCTACAAATAAAAAAATCTTTTTGGTATTTTTAAATCGGACTTTATCCCTCAAGAAAATTGTCCAACAGATCCATCGTCGGGAAAGTCCGAGCTTTTTCTATTTTTTTTTTCAATTGTTTTTTTTTTTTTGTAACAACTAACTAAAACTAACTAAGACTAACTAACCAAACTTAGAAAAAAAACTTAAAATAAACAAATCTAAACAAAAGTAAATAACACTAAAAAAAAAATTAAAACCCAACTATACAAATTATACAACAATTTCACAAGTAGCATCATTCCCACCCCACACTTAAAGCATGCATAGTCCTCGATGCATAGACAAATTAAAAAGCAAAATAGAGTGAAAAGAAATGCTCTCTGTCAATCGGAGTCCTCCAAAACAGTAGTTGCAGGCTCATCATCATCGCGGCCTAAAGAAACCAAGGCCCGGGGGCCCGTAACCTCATCACCCCCCTCATCCGCTGTGTCTGAGCCGCGGACTATGTTCGCGTCCTATGAAGAATGAATGGGGCTGCCCGGCGCAATCCCCAACATCTCATTGGATGAATTGGATAACTCATTGGGTAATTCCATACGCTCCTCATCCATATCACCAGCCTTTCCCATCAAAAAGTTCAGAGTTTTATAAATATACCTGCTGAAGTTCTCGTCCCTCTCATATCACACAGCTGGTGTCAGCTAGGACAATATCTCCAGTGGTGTTGTCATGTCCATTAGCCCTGTTGGAGCTTCCACCACCTCGTCATAACTAGTGTACTCAGGCACACTAAGGTCCATCAGATAACTGTGAGAAAATTTCCAAAGAAGAACTGTTTGATCTGCCGCCCAAACCTCGTACAGGCCATCTCCCCCAACATTAATTCACCCACATTTATGGGTCGGCCTGACATCAGAAAATAAATGACACACACTCGAGCACGAGTGCATTGCTGCTATGGTCGACAGGCATGAGGCGGGACTGTACAAAGTTCTGCCACACCTTGGCAGTCTTGTTTAAATCTGAATGGACTATATGAAGATGAACATTGCTGTGTTTTTTTTGTCCATTTGGCATTTGAATCAACGCCACATAAAGTGTGACGTATCAAGGTGTATTTGGGGCTGCAGACAAATTTGTGAAGTCTCCCTGGATCAACATTTTCAACACCCAAGTATTTGCATAAGTCCTCCCTGTGCATTGGAATATTGATACCCCGTACTCGCGAGATATCATGCCCGAAATGCCAATTTTCATAGAGTTCACGGAACATGCTTAAATTTGCCGGTCTGGGGCATGTCAACAACTTTTCCATGTGCCTGGCACGGAGTTGGCCCATCAACTCTGGAAAATTCCTCTCTAAAGCCTTGGTGTTTATCCCCATGTTGGAGATCTAACGACCATATGGCTCAAAGTCCCCGTGCCAAGAAATAGCCACATAATTTATCAAATCTAACCGGGGCCTAGGTCTCAATGGTGCAGGTTGTGAGCCCTCGGCTATTATCTTGCTCTTTTCTTGTCGTGAGGGGCCTTCTCCTTGCTTTCTTTTCTTGGGCGCATGAGAGGTGGATGAGGATTTACCAATGCCTTTGCCTTTTGTAGCACCATCACAAGCCATTTTTATCCTGCAACAAAATGAAAAATGTGAACATGAGACTTGTCAAATATTATACCTAAGGTTGTGGTGCAAGTCCTACAAGGACCCCACACTTAAAACCAAAGGTGCAATGAACACCATTTTCATGATTGTTATGTGAAAAGGTGCAAGTGTTGCATGCTAAAGCTATGGGTACTCAAGACTTCCCCAAGCTACTCATAGAATTAATTGATCATGTCAACATGAATTCACTTCAATGTAAGCAATAGGCATGTGTGACTCCACTTTCTACAATTGCACAACTAGACTACATTAGCTAATTTTTACAACAAGTCAAAAACATACAATACATAAGATACGTGGTGTAAAGACATGATTTTTTTTCATTAAAGCTCAATCCCCTTAGCATGTAACAACATCCCTACACACCCCACACTTATCCCAAATTCATTCACAAAGATACTCGGTTACTCAGACTTCACCGGTGTACCCAAAATCATCATTCATGCATTTTTACAAACACCTTGTGAGCATAAAGTGTGAGTTCTAGAATTCAACAGTGGTGGAAGATGGTGGCCATCCCAACTATTAATGGAGTATAGGGACTTCTAGTTTACTACTCCAACAACATAGTAAGCACATAAATTCAACAATTCCAAGCCAACCACAAAAATTTTCTTAACAATTTCATAATGGGAAAATTTGGGGATTAGCGCTCATGGGAGATGGGATATATCTTGTTAACTAAACTAAAACACAAAAAGAAGAATAATAAGAAGTACAAGATGAACATACATTTAGTTTGGAGAAGATAAACAGGAGAACAATTCGAAAATTTTGAGAGAGAGAATGGGGGAGGTGCGGCAGTGTTGAATGAGAGGAGGGTGTCGTTTTTGTTCTTGAGTGTTTTTGGAAAAGTAGACTTTGGGTGGGTTTGGGTATTTGGGTAGAATATGGGTTATAATGTTAGTGTATATGGGTAATTAGGTTGCGTTTAATGGGTATAGGTATTAGAAAATAAAAAGAAAACGAAAAAATAAAATAAAATAAAATATTCGGACCCCGCAGCCAACGGCTAGCGATGTACCTGGCGCTGGGGGATAAGGATTAATATATTTTCAGCGCCCCATGCAGTGCTGGGCGATGGCCTGGGCGCTATTCATGTAAAAAAAATTTAAGTAACATCCCGATCCCCCTAACCTTTTTAAATACTCAATTACATATCCTACACCATTCTATCTCTAACTCTACTCCTACAAAGAAAAATGCGAAATCTATCTACTCTACCTAAAAAAATTAAGAAGTTAACTATGAAAGCAATAAAATTGGGTTGCCTCCCAACAAGCGCCTGATTTAACGTCGCGACATGACACAGAGTCTCGCCTGACTAATCAGCCAGCACAACTTTGGTCTTCTCACGATTCATGGGTCCTCCCCAATAGTGCTTGACTTTATGCCCATTCACCAAAAAATTTCTTTCACCGTGTATAGCTCGCAACTCAAGTGCACCATAATGGTTTGACTCTCACCACCTCAAACGAGCCTGACCATCTCAATTTCAGCTTCCCAGGAAACAATCTCAGTCTAGAATTGAATAATAATACTTGTTGGCCCGGCTCTAATTGACGCGGCTTAATATGTTTTTCATGCCATCTTTTGGTTTTTTCTTTGTACAGTTTGGCATTTTCGTACGAGTGCATCCTGAACTCATCTAATTCATCCAACTGCAGCAGTCTTTTCTCACTCGCGGCTTCAAGGTCCATGTTTAGCTTCTTGATGGCCCAATATGCTTTATGTTTGAGTTCAACAGGCAAAGTGGCACGCCTTCCCATAGATTAAATTATACGGTGACGCCCCAATTGGCGTTTTGTAAGTTGTTCTATATGCCCATAAGGCATCATCTAACTTTGCAGCTCAATCCTTCCTGTTCACACTCACCGTTTTCTCTAATATTTGCTTTATTTCTCTATTTGATACCTCACTTGTCCACTTGTTTGGGGGTGATATGTTGTCGCAACTCGATGATGGACTACAAATTTAGCTAGAAGGTTATTCAGCAACATATTGCAAAAGTGGGTCCCTTCATCACTAATTAAGGCTCGTGGAGTCCCAAATCTCGAAAATATGTTCTTCTTCACAAACTCAGCTACAACCATGGCCTCATTTGCGGCAATGCAATTGCCTCCACCCATTTCGACACGTAGTCAACTGCTAGAAAAATGTACTTATTTACTCTGGATGATGGGAATGGTCCCATATAATCTATCCTCCACACATCAAAATATCGACCTCCAGGATATTATTCAAGGGCATCTCGTTCTTCCTCGTGATCGTTCCTGTTCTCTGAGACTGGTCACACTTTTTAACAAATGCATGGGCATGTTTGAAAAGAGTGGGCCAAAAGAACTTGGATTGTATTACCTTAGCCGTTGTTCTATCGCCACCATGATGGCCCCCATAAGGCGATGCATGACAATCATACATCACTAAATCCATTTCTTTATCAAGAATGCATCTCCTCATTAACTGATCAGCACATTCTTTGTACAAATATGGCTCATCCCAGTAGTAGAACTTTACATCGCATAAGAACCTCTTCCTTGCTTGAGATTCAATTTCCGGAGGAAGCACCCCACTCACAAGATAATTCACATAATCAGCATACCATGGAGGAGGGTCTTGGGTTACAACAAAAAGTTGCTCATCAGGAAACACTTATTTATTTCTCCACCCTCCTCCACGTGGCCATGCATTTCCAGCCTTGATAGATGGTCAGCTACTTGGTTCTCAGTGCCCTTTCGGTCTCTTATTTCCCCATCAAATTCATGTAATAATAAAATCTAGTGCATCAATCTATCTTTAGATTCTTTCTTTGTAAATAGATACCTGATAGTTGCATGATCGGTGTGGACTATCACTTTTGTTCCCACCAAGTATGCCCAAAAATTTTCAAATGCCCACACCACAGCTAGCATCTCCTTCTCAGTGGTGGTGTAATTCAGATGTACATCATCAAGGGTCTTACTCGAAAAGTAAATGGAATAAAACACCTTGTCTTTCCTTTGGCCTAGCACTGCCCCCAATTGCATAGTCACTGGCGTCAGACATAAGTTCAAATGGTAGGGACCAATCTGGTGCAACAATTATGGGGGCAGCTACCAATTTCTTTTGAGCTCCTTAAATGCCTTCAAGCAGGCTTCATCAAAGTTGAACTTGACATCTTTTTCGAGCAACCTGCACAAAAGAGTAGCAATTTTAGAGAAATCTTTAATAAAGCGCCTATAGAATCCTGCATGTCCCAAGAAACTCCGGACACCCTTCACAGAAATTGGTGGAGGTAATTTTTCAATTGCCTCCACTTTTTCCGTATCAACTTCGATGCCGCTCCTAGACACTTTGTGACCCAAAACGATGCCTTCCTGCACCTAAAGTGACACTTTTCCCAATTCAAGACCAGATTTGTTTCTTCACAACGGGCTAATACCATGCTCAGATTTTTCACAACCATCATAAGATGATCCAAAGACTGAGAATTCATCCATAAACACATCCACGATATTTTCCACCTTATCACTGAAAATAGTCATCATGCATCTCTGGAAATTGGCTGGTGCATTACAAAGACCAAACGGCATTTGCTTGAAGGAGAAAGTGCCATAAGGACAAGTAAACGTGGTATTCTTCTGAAAACCCATCAAGAAAGAAATAATATTCATGCCCCGCTAATCTGTCCAACATTTGGTCAATGAAGGGAAGTGGAAAGTGATCCTTGCGGGTTGCCTTGTGGAGCCTTCAATAATCAATGCAAAATCTCCATCTCGTAACAGTGTGAGTAGGAATCAGCTCATTTTATCATTCTCAATCACAGTGATCCCCCCCTTTTTGGGCACACATCGAACCAGGATTACCCAGTTGCTGTCAGAAATAGGAGATATGATAATCAAGCAATTTAATTACTTCCTTCTTCACAACTTCTTTCATAATGGGATTTAACCTCCTTTGCTTCTCAACACTTGGGCGATGTTCATATTCCAAGAAGATTTTATGCATGCAAAACGATGGACTTATTCCTTTAATATCTGTAATTGTCCACCCAATCGCCTTTTTGTGCTCACGAAGTACTCTGAGCAGTTTCACTTCTTGTGTATTGGTTAGGCTGGATGAGATGATCCCGGGAAATGTCTCAAAGTTCCCCAAATAACAATAGCGTAAATGTGCCGGGAGAGGTTTTAGTTCCAGCTTTGGAGCATCCTCATAGATATCTTAGGAGGGGTCAACGTAACAGGCTTGTTCAGCTCCTCAAATATTCCTAGCTCGTGGATATAACTGCAGCATATTTCAAGAACTTTCTCAATTTCTCCCACTCGTTTCATCTTCACTATCTTCTTCATCCCTAACCAAACCTCGCTCAAGAGGGTCAATGGGACTCATATAAGGCACCACCGATGCAGCCTTTCTTTCCACCACAGTAATCATGGATAACTCTTCATAGTGGGCCGGTAACTTGAGTGCTTTTTATATATTAAACATCTCCACTTGATCACCAACTCTCATAGTCATCTTCCCTTCACATACATCAATAATAGATCTGTAATGACCCAAAAGGTCATCCTGTGTAATTTTAGCTAAATCTGTGCTCCGAGCCCTAAAAGCCTCTGTTTATCTCACCTCGATATGCATGTACAGCCCGGGCGCGTAGCCGGGAAGCCTTTATGTGGAAAATTGATAAAATAGTGATTTTATAATAATTATTTGAATAGAGTTGACTTTGGTCAACATTTTTGGTAAACGGACCCGGATCTGTAATTTGACGATCCCGGAGGGGTCCGTAGGAATATATGGGACTTGAGCGTATGCCCGGAATCGAACTCTGATGTTCCAAGTCTGAGAAATGAATTTTTAAAGAAAATTATTTTTCGAAAAATATAAAGGCTTTTGAAAATGAACTTTGATGTGAAATCTGTGTTACCGGGCCCGTATTATGGTTCCGGGCCCGGAACATGTTCAAT
Source organism: Nicotiana paniculata (assembly GCA_005239505.1). Lineage (NCBI taxonomy): Eukaryota > Viridiplantae > Streptophyta > Magnoliopsida > Solanales > Solanaceae > Nicotiana > Nicotiana paniculata. Next base: position 214,307 of record ML332044.1, read on the forward strand.
ATGGTTATTATGTGTTGTCTGTGAAATTTGGTAAGAAACGGACTTGATTTGATGTGAATCGGACTAAAAATGGGAAATTTGATAGTTTATGAAGTTTGAGAAAATTCTATAGATTATGTGGTTTAATTTGATGTTTACGATGTTATAGTGGTGTTTTGGTTGCTCTAATAAGTCCGTAGGATGCTTATGAGGTTGCGTGTGTATTTGGTTTTAAGCCTCGAGGGCTCGAGTGAGTTTTGGGTAGGTGTCGGGGTGCAAAACTTAGGAAAAAATCTGGTGTAATTGTTGTTTTCTGGTGTCCAGGTACATACCCTAGGCGAACGCACTCAAGGACGAACGCACAAGGTAAAGTGGGGTCTGGGGTTCAGGGTGAGATTTACACAGTGGGAACGCACCCAACCAAGTGTGTATGCATAGGGATAGAAGGGGTTGGGGGCTGGGCAGCACAAATACACTATGCGAACGCACCAGTGTGTGTGCGATCGCAGAGAGCAAGTGAGGTAACATTGTGCGAACGTGGCCCCACAACTGCAAACGCACAGGCCTGTGAGTCTAAACCTCCACGAACGCGTCCTGGGGCCCCAAACGCGGAGAGTATTTTTGCCCTGTGATTTTTAAGTGTCAAAAACAGAATTATTACGGGATTTTCACCATATTTCACAACCCTCCTTCTTCCCCAACCTCCCTTAGGCGATTTTGAAGAGCTCTTCCACCATATCTTCATAGGTAAGTGTTCCTAACTCCATTTTCTTCCATTTTCATCAACTAATATTAGATTCTAGACCTAAAAACATGGAATTTAAGGGTAGAAATTGGAGTGTGGGTAGTGTTAGGGCTTTTTGAATTTTTGGGAATTCAACCTCGTTTTGGGGTTGGATTTGAAAACAAATTGTATATTCGGGCTCATGGGGAATGGGTGATCGGGTTTTGGTCTGAACCTCGTGTTTGGACCAAGCGGGCCCGGGGTCGAAATTTTAGGAAGACGTTTGGGAAATTCATAATTAGGCCTTGGAATTGAATTGTTGAATAATTATTGATATTATTGAGTCCATTATGTATAGATACAATTGTTTCGGAGTCAGATTCGAGAGGAAAAGCGGTGTTAGAGGCTTGAATTGCATTCTTGGAGCCGAGGTAAGTGTTTGGCCTAACTTTAGCTTGAGGGAATAGGTGTTGAGTCGTATGTGCTACTTGTTTCTATCATGTTCAATGTATAGGTGAGGTGACGAGTACCTATACATTGTTTGTCAAGCATGCCCGTGAGTCGGTTTTGATGCATTATATGTTTTTACTTCAATACTTATTGTGTTATGAAGTAGAATCATTTTGGAAGTGATTCCATTGCTGAGAATACGTGGTTAAGGATTTGATATGAGTTTTTCCAGTTGAGGATTTATTTCATTAATTTATATATACTCGTATGAGATTGGTTATAGCTGAGTCCCTTACCGGGCAGTATAATTTTGGTTGTTATCCCCTTGCTGGGTGGTTATGAATTGTATTTTTCTACTGTTGACTTCCTTGTCAAGTTGTTGTTTGTTATTGATTGGGTGAGGAAGAGTGTAAAGCATGAAGGGTGATGCCATGTATTCATTTCATCCATTGCATAGTGAGGAAGAGAGTAAAAGCACGAAGGGTGATGTCGTGCCATGATTTTACATTTATACGTACAAAGGATCATGTTGTTCCCGTTTATTTTTTTATTGCATTGTGAGGATGAGAGTAAAAGCACGAAGGGTGATGTCGTGCCATGATTTTACGTTTATAAGCACAAAGGATCATGTCGTGCCCATTTATTTATTTACTGCATTGTGAGGATGAGAGTAAAAGTACGAAGGGTGATGTCGTGTACTTGTTTTGGTAAGGATGAGAGTAAAAGCACGAAGGGTGATGCCGTGTACATATTTGTTTGTGCTGTCCTTTCTGTTGACTATCATTCTGTTATATTGTTTACCTCATCATGTATTTCATTATTATTATTATTATCACTTGTTTTCCCCAGTACATGTCCCCCGCCCTCGCGTACTTAATTGTTATTTCTGTTACTTCCATGTTATATATGTTTTAGAACTGTACAGGTATTTGATTGTTGTCGTGTCTAGCCTCGTCACTACTTTGCCGAGGTTAGTCTCGGCACTTACTCGGTACATGGGGTCAGTTGTACTGATGCTACACCTGCACTTCTTTATGTTGTGCAGATTACGCAGCCTTACAGTGGGCACTGACAGAGGGAGTATCCTTCAATCCACCCAGGTGACATTGAGGTAGTCCCGCAGACGTTCGTGGGCCTTGGCGTCACCTTCTACTCTTTTCTATCATTTTCTGTCTTATTTCATTAGTTCCAAGACAGTTGTACTTATTCATTTCAGATCATTGTATTTAGTAAACTCTTAGACTGTTCGTGAGTTGGTGATACCGGTTTCTGGGTTTGTACTTAAGGAAAAGTTTTCACGAGATTTTGATTTAGTTCTTGAATATTATATTTCTTTCGCATCTTTTTTATAGTTGTTCTAGTTAGTGCTGGATATCTAATAGTTAATGAGTTAATTCATACAAAATGTTGCTTTGTCTAGCGGGTTCAACGTTAGATGCCATCACGTCCTGAAGATGGGATTTCGAGTCGTGACAAATTGGTATCAGAGCACTAGATTGCTTAGGCCTCACAATTCACTGACAAACTTGGTAGAGTCTGAGGGATCGGTATGGAGACGTCTGTACTTATCCCCCAGAGGATGCAAAGTTAGGAATAACTTCACATCATTTCTTCTCTGTCGTGCAATTTGAATTCCAAATACTAATGAGTCTCTATTCTATTCTCTCGCGGATGGCGAGAACGCGTGCTTCCTCATCTACCAATCAGCAGCCTGGTCCTCCTGTTGCAGCTCCTACGTGGGGCTGAGGACGAGGCCGAGGCAGAGCTAGAGCAGCAGCTCCCGTAAAGGACCCACAGGTAGATTATGCCGGTGAGGTTCCTGCTCAGACGGTTCCAGTTGGACCAGCTCAGGTCCTAGAAGGGTTCATTGCCACACTGGTGCTTCAGGACGCTCTAGTCCGCTTGGTGGGACTTATGGACAGTGTGGCTTAGGCCGGTCTTCTTCCTACTGCACCAGCTGGTTCTCAGGCTGGGGTAGGGACCCAGACTCCTGCTACTTACACACCAGAGCAGTTTTCCACTCAGTTCTAGACTCCAGCACCTCAGACAGCTAGAGTAGCTCAGCCGGGTATTGTGGCACCGATAGCTGAGGGAGCAGTTATGTCAGTAGATGCCCTATGGAGACTAGATCGGTTCACCAAGTTATTCCCTACTACATTTACTGGTGCACCATCAGAGGATCCCCAAGATTACTTGGACAGTTGTTATGAGGTTCTTCGGAACATGGGCATTGTGGAGTCCAATGGAGTTGATTTTGCTACTTTTCGTCTTTCGAGTACCGCCAAGACTTGGTGGAGAGACTATTGCTTTACTAGGCCAGCTGGGTCCGCACCTTTGACTTAGGATCAGTTCTCCGAGTTATTCTTGGGGAAGTTCCTTCTAGTTACTCAGAGGAAGGATCTTCGGAGGCAGTTTGAGTGCCTCCAGCAGGGATTTATGACGGTTACTCAGTACGAGACCAGGTTCATTACTCTAGCCTGGCATGCTATTATGATACTCCCCACGGATCGAGAGAGAATGAGGAGGTTTATTAAGGGTTTGGCTCAGCCCATTAGACTTCAGATGGCCAGGGAGTCAGGTACAGATATCTCATTTCAAGAGGCGGCCAATGTGGCCAGGAGGATCGAGATGGTTTTGTCGCAGGGTAGTGGTCAGGGGGCTGACAAGAGGCCTCGTCATTTCGGTCTATTCAATGGCGCCTCATTTGGAGGCAGAGATTCTTTCGGCAGAGGTCATCCTCCTAGGCCATAACAGTCGGCCCTTCAGATATCCTACAGTGCACCACCAGCTCCTCTTAGTGCACCACCAGCTCCTATCAATGCACCGCCGCTACAGAGCTTCCAAGGGAGTTATTCGGGGTGACAGGTTCAGTTCTAGAGTCAGAAGCCACAGCAGTAGAGGTCTTGTTATTCTTTTGGTGTTTCGGGGCACATTGCTAGGTATTGCCCCAGATCTTCTGGTAGTTCTCAGTATCAGGGCTCCCGTGCTATGGTTCTCGCACCAAGAGTACCCCACCCCCTCAGCCAACTAGGGGTGGTGGTTGAGGTGCTAGAGGTGGAGGTCAGATTCACAGAGGTGGAGGACAGGCCACGAGCGGTAGAGGTCAGCCCGTAGCAGGTAGACCCAGAGATGTTCAGGTTGGAGGGGCTCTTCCCCGATTCTATGCTTTTCCTGCCAGGCCTGATGTTGAGGCTTCTGATGTTGTTATTACAGGTACGGTCTCAGTTTGCAGCCGAGATGCTTCGGTTTTATTTGATCCGGGATCTACATTCTCCTATGTGTCTTTATATTTTGCCCCTTATTTGAGTATGCCCCGTAATTCCTGGTGTACTGTTGTGCATGTGTCTAAATCGTTAGGTGATTTTATTGTGGTAGATCGAGTCTACCGTTCATGCTTAGTAGTTATTGGTGGTCTGGAGACTCAGATAGATATGTTGCTTCTTGATATGGTTGACTTTGATGTTATATTTGGGATGGATTGGGTATCCCCCTATCATGTCATTCTGGACTGTCATGCCAAGACAGTGACCTTGGCCTTGCCAGGAGTGCCTCGTTTATAGTGGAGACAGACTCCTAGTCACTCTTCTGGTAGAGTTATTTCATATATGAAGGCTCGGCGCATGGTCGAGAAGGGTTGTTTGGCTTATTTGGCCTGTGTTCGTGATTCTAGAGCTGAGGTTCCTTCTATGGAGTATGTGCCTATGGTTCATGAGTTTCTAGAGGTATTCCCTACTGACCTGCCGAGTATGCCACCCGACAGGGATATTGATTTTTGTATTGAGTTGGCTCCGAGCACTCAGCCCATTTCTACTTCGCCGTATCGTATGGCCCCGCCAGAGTTGAAGGAATTGAAGGAGCAGTTGCAGGATTTGTTGGATAAAGGCTTCATTAGGCCTAGTAATTCTCCTTGGGGTGCTCCAGTGTTATTTGTCAATAAGAATGATGGCTCGATGAGGATGTGTATTGACTACCGGCAGTTGAATAAGGTTACTATTAAGAATAAGTACCCTTTGCCGAGGATTGATGATCTATATTACTAGATTCGGGGTGCTACAGTGTTCTCCAAGATAGACTTGAGATCTGGTTACCATCAGCTGAGGATTAGGGCTTCTGATGTCCCTAAAACATCCTTTCGCACTCGTTATGGGCACTATGAGTTTTTGATGATGTCTTTTGGGTTGACTAATGCCCCCGCTGCATTTATGGAGTTGATGAACCGAGTGTTCAGGCCTTATTTGGACTCGTTCGTTATTATTTTCATTGATGATATATTGATATACTCTCGCAGCCGAGAGGAGCACGAGCAGCACCTTAGAGTCATCCTCCAGACTCTGAGGGATGGTCAGTTGTATGCCAAATTCTCCAAGTGTGAGTTCTGGTTGAGTTCGGTTGCATTTCTAGGCCATGTGGTTTCATCATAGGGTATTCAGGTGGATCCTAAGAAGATTTCAGCAGTTAGAGATTGGCCTAGACCCACTTCAGCTACAGAGATTTGGATCTTCTTGGGCTTAGCAGGTTATTATCGCCGATTTGTGGAGGGCTTTTCATCTATAGCAACCCCGATGACCAGGCTGACTCAAAAGGGTGCCCTGTTCAGGTGGTCTGATGAGTGTTAGGAGAGCTTTCAGAAGCTCAAGACAGCCTTGAACACGGCACCGGTGTTAGTTTTGCCCACAGGTTCAGGGCCCTATACAGTGTATTGTGATGCCTCACGGGTTGGACTTGGTGCGGTGTTGATGCAGTAAGTGCAAGGTTATAGCCTATAATTCTTGTCAGTTGAAGATTCATGAGAAGAACTATCCAGTTCATGATTTGGATCTTGCAGCGATTGTTCATGCATTGAAGATCTGGAGGCACTATCTGTATGGGGTGCCATGTGAGGTGTTCACGGATCATAAGAGGTTGCATTATCTGTTCAAGCAGAAGGAGTTGAACATGAGGCAAAGAAGATGGTTAGAGTTGCTGAAGGATTATGATATTACCATTCTTTATCATCCGGGGAAGGCCAATGTCGTGGCCGATGCTTTGAGCCGAAAGTCACCCAGTATGGGTAGTCTTGCTTATTTTTTAGTCGGAGAGCGACCGCTTGCGTTGGATGTTCAGGCCTTGGCCAACCAGTTTATGAGATTGGAGGTTTCTGAGAATGGCATTGTCTTGGCCCATACCGTGGCCCGTTCTTCATTGTATGATCATATTCAGGCCAGGCAGAATGATGATCGTCATCTATGCGTTCTTAGAGATACGGTTCGGCACGGAGGTGCCAAGAAGGTTACGGTGGATGATGAGGGAGTTTTGCGGATGCAGGGTCACATTTGTGTATTTGATGTTGATGGCATTCGTGAGTTGATATTACAGGAGGTCCACAGTTCCCGGTATTCCATTCATCCGGGCGCCGCAAAGATGTACCATGACTTGCGGCAGCATTATTGGTGGCGAAGGATGAAGAAGGATATTGCAGCATATGTGGCTCGGTGCTTGAACTGTCAGCAGGTTAAGTACGAGCACCAGAGACCCGATGGTTTCATGCAGCAGATTGAGCTTCCCGAGTGGAAGTGGGAGCGTATCACCATGGATTTTGTAGTTGGACTCCCGCGGACTCAGAGGATGTTTGATCCAGTATGGGTCATTGTGGATAGGCTGACCAAGTCAGCGCACTTCATCCCAGTATCAGTTTTATATTCAGCAGAGAAGTTGGCAAAGATCTATCTGAGAGAGATTGTTCGATTGCATGGTGTGACCATATCCATTATTTTAGACCGAGGTACTCAGTTTACCTCCCATTTCTGGAGAGTATTTCGGCGTGAGTTGGGCATACAGGTTGATTTTAGCACAGCATTTCATCCTCAGACGGACGGACAGTCCGAGCGTACTATTTAGATTTTGGAGGATATGTTACGAGTTTGTGTCATTGACTTCGGTGGTTCATGGGACTAGTTCTTGCCCCTAGAGGAGTTTGCCTACAATAATAGCTACCAGTCAAGCATTTAGATGGATCCGTATGAGGCGTTGTATGGTAGGCGGTGTCGGTCTCCAGTCGGATGGTTTGAGCCGGGAGAGGCTAGATTTTCGGGTTCTGAGTTAGTCCAGGATTCCTTGGACAAGGTGAAGATCATTCAGGATAGACTTCGTACAGCTCAGTCTAGGCAGAAGACTTATGCAGATGGCAGAGTTCAAGATTTGGAATTTATGATAGGAGACCGGGTATTTCTTTGGGTGTCGCCCATGAAGGGCGTGATGAGATTCGGAAAGAAGGGCAAGTTGATCCCTTGGAACATTGGTCCATTTGAGATTCTGGATAAGGTAGGAGAGGTGACCTACAGACTTGCCTTGCCACCTAGTTTGTCAGTCGTGCATCCGGTATTTCATGTATCTATGCTCCGGAGGTATATTGCGGATCCATCTAATGTACTTGACTTCAGTGGTGTCCAGTTGGACAAGGATTTGTCTTACGAGGAGGAGTCAGTAGCCATATTAGATCGGCAGGTTCGACGGTTGAGATTGAAGAGTTATCCTTCGGTTCGTGTTCAGTAGAGAGGTCAGCCTGTTGAGGCAGCTTCCTGGGATTCCGAGTCCGATATGCGGAGCCGATATCGCCATCTTTTCCCCGCTTCAAGTATTCTTCTATGTCCGTTCGAGGACGAACGGTTGTTTTAGATGTGCAGATTGTGATGACCCAAAATTTCATCCCGTGTAATTTTAGCTAAATTTGTGTTTCGAGGCCCTAAAAGCCTCCGTTTATCTCACCTCAATATGCGTGCGCAGCCCAGGCATGTAGCCGAGAAGCCTTTATGTGGAAAATTGATAAAATAGTGATTTTATAATAATTATTTGAATAGAGTTGACTTCGATCAATGTTTTTGGTAAACGGACCTGGATCTTTAACTTGACGGTCTCGATGGGGTTCGTAGGAAAATATGGGACTTGGACATATTTCCGGAATCGAATCCCGAGGTCCCAAGTCCGAGAAATGAATTTTTAAAGAAACTTGTTTTTCGAAAAATATAAAGGCTTTTGAAAATGAACTTTGATGTGAAATCTATGTTACTGGTCCCGTATTATGGTTCCGGAGCCCGGAACATGTTCAATACGGTTATTATGTGTTGTCTGTGAACTTTGGTAAGAAACGGACTTGATTTGACGTGAATCGAACTAAAAATGGAAAATTTGATAGTTTATGAAGTTTGAGAAAATTCTATAGATTTTGTGGTTTAATTTTATGTTTACGATGTTATATTGGTGTTTTGGTTTCTCGAATAAGTCCGTAGGATGTTTATGAGGTTGTGTGTGTATTTGGTTTTGAGCCCCGAGGGCTCGGGTGAGTTTTGGGTAGGTGTCGGGGTGCAAAACTTGGAAAAATCTGGTGTAATTGCTGCTTTCTGGAGTCCAGGTAAATACCCTATGCGAGCGCACTCAAGGGAGTGCGAACGCACAGGGTAAAGTGGGGTCTGGGGGTAAGGGTGATACTTACACAATGCGAACGCACCCAACCAGGTGCGAACGCGTTGGGCTAGAAGGGGCTGGGGGCTGGGCATCACAAATACAATGTGTGAACGCACCAGTGTGTGTGCGATCGCGGAGAGCAAGTGAGGTAACATTGTGCGAACGTGGCCCCACAACCGCAAACGCACAGGCTTGTGAGTCTAAACCTCCGGGAACGCAGCCAGGAGCCCGCGAACGCGGAGTGTATTTTCGCCTAGTGATTTTTAAGTGTCAAAAACAGAATTATTACGAGATTTTCATCATATTTCACAACCCTCCTTCTTCCCCAACCTCCCTTAGGCGATTTTGAAGAGCTCTTCCACCATAGCTTCATAGGTAAGTGTTCTTAACTCCATTTTCTTCCATTTTCATCAACTAATATTAGATTCTAGGCCTAAAAACACGGAATTTAAGGGTAGAAATTGGGGTTTTGGGTAGTGTTAGGGATTTTTGTATTTTTGGGAATTCAACCTCGTTTTGGGGTTGGATTTCAGAAGAAATTGTATATTCGGGCTCGTGGGGGAATGGGTGATCGGGTTTTGGTCCGAACCTCGTGTTTGGACCAAGCAGGCCCGGGGTCAAATTTTGGAATTTTTGGAAGAATGTTGGGCAATTCATAATTAGGCCTTGGAAATGAATTTTTGAATAATTATTGATATTATTGAGTCGATTGTGTATATATAACAATTGTTTCGGAGTCGGATTCGAGAGGAAAAGCGGTGTTAGAGGCTTGAATTGCATTCTTGGAGCCGAGGTAAGTGTTTGGCCTAACTTTAGCTTGAGGGAATAGGTGTTGAGTCGTATGTGCTACTTGTTTCTATCATGTTCAATGTATAGGTGAGGTGACGAGTACCTATACATTGTTTGTCAAGCATGCCCGTGAGTCGGTTTTGATGTATTATATGTTTTTACTTCAATTCTTATTGTGTTATGAAGTAGAATCATTTTGGAAGTGATTCCATTGCTGAGAATACGTGGTTAAGGATTTGATATGAGTTGTTCCAGTTGAGGATTTATTTCATTAAGTTATATATACTCGTATGAGATTGGTTATAGCTGAGTCCCTTGCCGGGCAGTATAATTTTGGCTGTTATCCCCTTGCTCGGTGGTTATGAATTGTATTTTTCTACTATTGACTTCCTTGCCAAGTTGTTGTTTGTTATTGATTGGGTGAGGAAGAGTGTAAAGAACGAAGGGTGATGCCGTGTATTTATTTCATTCATTGCATAGTGAGGAAGAGAGTAAAAGCACGAAGGGTGATGTCGTGCCATGATTTTACATTTATACGCACGAAGGATCATGTCGTGCCCGTTTATTTTTTTATTGCATTTTGAGGATGAGAGAAAAAGCACGAAGGGTGATGTCGTGCCATGATTTTACATTTATAAGCACGAAGGATCATGCCATGCCCATTTATTTATTTACTGCATTGTGAGGATGAGAGTAAAAGCACGAAGGGTGATTTCGTTTACTTGTTTTGGTAAGGATGAGAGTAAAAGTACGAAGGGTGATGACGTGTACATATTTGTTTGTGCTATCCTTTCTGTTGACTTTAATTCTGTTATATTTTTTACCGCGTCATGTATCTCATTATTATTATTATCACTTGTTTTCCCCAGTACATGTCCCCCGCCCTCGCGTACTTAACTGTTATTTCTGTTACTTCCCTGTTATATATGTTGTAGAACTGTACAGGTATTTGATTGTTGTCGTGTCTAGCCTCATCACTGCTTTGCTGAGGTTCGGCTCGTCACTTACTAAGTACATGGGGTTGGTTGTACTGATGCTACACCTTCACTTCTTTATGTTGTGTAGATTACGCAGCCGGGCCCAGTGGGTACTGACAGAGGGAGTATCCTTCATTCCACCCAGGCGACATCGAGGTAGTCCCGCAGACGTTCGTGAGCCTTGGCATCACCTTCTACTCTTTTCTCTCATTTTCTGTCTTATTTCATTAGTTCCAAAACAATTGTACTTATTCATTTCAGACCATTGTATTTAGTAAACTCTTAGACTGTTCGTGAGTTGGTGATACCGGTTTCTTGGTTTGTACTTAAGGAAAAGTTTTCACGAGATTTCGATTTAGTTCTTGAATATTATATTCCTTCTGCATCTTTATTATAATTGTTCTAGTTAGTGCTGGATATTCAATAGTTAATGAGTTAATCGATTCAAAACGTTGGCTTGTCTAGCGGGTTCAACGTTAGACGCCATCACGACCTGAAGGTGGGATTTCGGGTCAGGACAAGCTCGGCCTTTGGATAAGAACGGACACCCCAAAATAAATGGGACTTCCTGATCAGGCTCATAATCCAAGATAATGAAATCAACAGGGAATATGAAAGAGCCCACTTGAACTAGCACATCTTCAATCACTCCTTCAGGATGAGCAAGGGAGCGATCAGCCAACTGTAAAATCATTGTTGTTCGGCGTGGCTCAACCAACCCCAACTGTCTGAACAGAGCTAGTGGCATCAAATTAATGCTCACCCCAAGATCACACAAAGCTCGCCCGACTGCATGCTTACCAATTGATATTTGTATAGTAAAACTACCCGGATCCTTTAATTTCTGAGGTAGCTTGCTTTGAATTTTGAGCTACATTCCTAAGTGAGTTCCACGGTCTCAGACTCAGTCATCCTTCTTTTATTGGCCACAATGTCCTTGATGTATTTAGCATATTTGGGCACCTCCTGCAAAATGTCTACCAATGGAATATTGATTTGAACCTTCTTCAAAAGATCAAGGATCTTTTTGTATGCGGCATTATCTTTCACTTTCTGCAACCTTTGAGGGAACGGAGGGGGTGGCCTTGCAACCAATGGTGGGGATTGCTTAGCCACCGCCTCTTTAGCTGGCTTTTCTGATTCTTTTGAATTGTCTGATATTGATTCTATAGTGGCTGACCTCTCATTAAAAGTTACTTGCTTTCTCTTCTTAGACTGAACCTCTTCTAATTTCCTCCCTTACCTCAATGATACGGCATTAACAAATTCTTTAGGATTAGCTTCAGTGTCACTTGGAAGAGCTCCCACTGGTCGGGTATTTTTGACACTAGCAAATTGTCCCATTTGGCATTCCAAATTTCTCATTGCTACTGCTTGGGCCTGCTGATCAGCCATTAATTTCTGATTGAAAGCTAGCTGATTGTTCAGCCTGAGGTGGTATGTATTGTTGTTGAGGTGCTTGAGGCCTGTATTGATTCTGAGTGCCTTGATTCCCACCCCAAGAGAAGTTTGGGTGGTTTCTCCAGTTGGTATTATAAGTTTTCCCATATTGATTTGCTTGACCCCTATTTTCATTACCCACAAATCATATAGACTCTGGATTAGTTGGGCACAAGTCACTCGGGTGACCCTCTCCACATACTTCACAAAATACATGAACCTGTTGCACTGGTTGAACCTGATGCACTGGTTGAGACTGTTGCTTGTTAATGATCATGGTCATCTAATTGACTTGGTTAGTTAGTGTAGAGATCTGTGCTGACAATGCCGAGACAACATCTAATTCAAGAACCCCTGGTGACTTTTGGACCGTATTCCTACCCATCTCTCCTTGCCCATCTTGATTTCTTTTGGAGAATTTGTTCAATAATGCAAATATTTTGTCATAGTTCTTCTCCAATACTTGGCCTCCAGCTACAGCATCTACCACAATCTTTGTTTGGGGATGGAGCCCTTCTATGAAAGTTTGAACTAACACTTCGTTCGTCTGATTATGATGAGGAAAGTCTCTGAGTATCCCCTTGAACCTTTCCCATGCTGAGTATAAAGATTCTCATGCTTTCTGTTTAAAGGAAGCTATCTTACTTCTGATCTCTGCAGTTTTGCCTAAAGGGAAGAACCTTGCCAGAAATTTCCTTGCCAAATCATTCCATGATGTAATGGAATTAGCTAGTTCTGCCTTTTGCCATCGTTTTTCTTCGCCCAACAGAGAGAATGGAAAAGTGTGAGCCTCACATAATATGGCGTGAACCCGTTAGTGATATAAGTATCACTAATCTCCAAGAAGTTCAGAATATGTTGTTGTGGATCCTCGTGTGGAAGACCCAAAAACTGCCAGTTTGCATGAAGTAGCTAGATCATGCTCTGTTTCAGCTCAAAGTGCCCAGTGATTCTGGGTTTCACGATGTTGGAGGTAAAATTAGCAATACTGGGCATTGCTACCTCGTGAAGAGCCATATGTTGCTATGCTGCCATGTTCACAGAAAAATTGAACGAGTTCCTGAATGTTGTTTGTATCCCTTTCTTCCATAAACCTCCTATGAAATGTTCTCTCAGGTTCGGGGTCAAAGCCGTCGAGTCTGTCCTGGCTTCTGACCCTACGCATTCAATCAAAGTTTCTAAGATTAGATCAACAATCAAGTAACGTTAGACTAGACGAAGTAAACAATTAAAGCAAAAACTAGAAAGTAGTCTATATTCAAGTCCCCGGCAACGGTGCCAAAAACTTGTTGCTCCCAAAAGCACACGCAAGTATACGTGGTCGACAAGTAATATAGGATTGTAAGTTCAGATATTGTACCCACAGGGACTTGTGATTAACTATCAACTAAATTAAACCAAACAATTAATATATTCAAGCGAATCCTAGCGTATGAATAGTTTAACTAAAATTATTCTAGAAGATTAAAGAAAACAACGACAAGCTTAAGACGAATTCAATGTGAGTGAATACTCTAGAGCTATGGGTTAGCTAACAATCCCGTTCAATTTTGCACTTAAATCGTCTAATTAATTTATTTGGTTTATTGGTTGACATGGTTAATATTACTCGTAGCCTTCTTCCGAAGTACAGCTCGCCTATTCAAGCTAACATAACGCCTATATTTATATGGAATTAGGATTAACAAGAACATATTAATAATTCCTGTATAGTAACCAAGCAAGGCGATTAGATATATTCCTATCCTAACCGCAAATTCGCTCCCTTAAGAGTTAAGATCTTGGTCTACTCGATCTTATATGCAATCTAGAATTCCCTCTCCCAAGTTCAATCCTAGATTCGTAGATAGTATTCAATTGGTGATCAAGCAATCAAATAACTAAGCGCAAGATTGAATAAATAAACCAATGCGATAAAATGATAAGAAAAATTCAAGCTTCAAACTACAACGTTCATGCAGCACCAAAACCCTAGAACTAATAAACTATGAGATTAAAAGAAGAGAAGAGAACAAAAACTAGGTAGAAGCCTCCTTCAAGCGTGGTGTGTGTTTTTCCACGTCAATTCCCCTTCAAAATATGTTAGATATTTTCAAAAATAGGTTTAGGACCCCTTTTGTTCGAGTTGAGATAGTTTAGGGCCAAAATAACCTTGTCCCGAACGAAGTAGGAAAAATCCCGCAACACAACATCCAGGCCAGCTAGGCGCTCGACCTGCCGCTGAAAACAGTATTGTTTTCACATTTTGCAATTTTTTTGCGTTAATTTTCAAGTATAAATCCTCCTTTGTTTTTGTTGTCTCCACTTGGGGGACAAAGAACAAGGGGTGTCCCCCCTTCTTTTCTTCTTTTATATTTTTTTTTTCTTTTTTTCTTTCCACGTTTTATTCGATTTTGCTCCAAATCTCTTGATCTTCACACCGCTTTATTCCTACACAATTAAAATATAATATTAAGCACAAAATAATATAATTAATACTCAAAAGACGATTAAAAAGTGCTAGAATGTGAGATAAGAATAGTTAAATATATGTATTTTTGGCTGAACATCAACACCCCACACTTATACTCTTGCTCGCCCTCGAGTAAGTATTAAAACCACTCTCAATAAATCAAGCCAAGAAACACCACTACTTCGGTAGATACTAAAAATTAGTCCCTATAGCAACTCAAATCATTAGATATACACTTCCTTATTATCGCGCAAGATATATAAGTTACAAACACAACAAACTTCTAACCTCCTAACCTCAGAGACGGACTCTAACTTACCAAATTTTAGCTCGCTCACCTACTCTGTCAAAAAAGTTATTAACATCACCTATCTATCATGAAACATGTGCCTTCACAAGAATAAATAGTCCATACACTCAAATTAAAGAATGAATATAATTTAAGGACTTAGCATCAAAGAACAACCCTCGCACTCACAAATGAATTCACATGTATGCACAAAGAACCATAGGCTTGCCCATTATGTACATCTCTACTAATTAAGTATGCTCGAATAGAATCAAATAGGACTTTAACGGGTTATAATGTTGGCTAGGGGAAGTAGGAGAACTATATAATAGTGACTTACACTTCCCTAAGCACTTTGCACTTTTAGACTTCATTACCCATTATTTTCATCTCTTAATTTTATATTTCAACTCTCTCTTCATCAATTGTATCATAAATATTTTCATCATATAAAGAACGTTTCATGTTTTCAAACAAATTCTTTTCATTCTCTTTTTTTCATGTAACATTCTTTTCAAGACAACCCTTTCATCATTTTTGATCTATTGTTGGTCACCATTACTCACTTAATCATCCATTTCTTCAAATTTATCAATTAATATCACACTTTGAGCAACAATGCTCCAGGAAGTAGGGTGCAAAAACTAGGGATTCAACAAAAGGATCACGGCAAATATACGGCTTCCAAGCAAAAGGCTACAAGCTCAAAGGGCTAACTAGTGGTACAATATATGAAAAGGCTAAAATTCACAAGACATATCAACGAAAGCCTATTATCATCTTCTAGAAAGAGCAACACTTTTATTTCGCTTCAATAACATGCAGGCAAGTTCTAGACTAAGATGCAAAATATGAAATATATGTAAGAAATTCTCACCACACATGGCATAAGTATCAATCAAGATGGATCAATTCTACTCTAAGACAAACAGGATCATTACGAATGACAAAATAAGAATAAGTTATATATAGAGTCACAACCATGAGCTTAGTTGTCAGAAAGTCTGTCATTTAATTCATTACTCAAGCACTCAGAGGAAAGTATCACTCAAGTTCAGGCCTAAATATGCTAGTATCAAATAAGGCACAAAAGTTTTTCTTCTCCCTCTTTTACCACTCCAAAAAAAAATCTAATCCTAAAAATAAAATAAAAATTACCCTGTTCAAGTTACATCCCTTGGAAAAGAACCGATACAAAAAAGAAAAACCAAAGGGGATTATTACCTAACTAAAACTAACTAGAAACAAAAATAAAATAATTTTGAATTTTTTTTAATTGAACCTTAATCCCTAAAGAAAGCTATCCAAGAGATCCATCGTCAGGAAAAGTCCAAAATTTTATGATTCTTTTGTTTCAATTTTCATTTTTTTTTAATTTTATTTTTGACAAAAATCACTAAACTAGAAAGAATACTACAATTAAGCTAGAATAACACAGAAAATCACCCAGACAATCTCCTTACCCCACACATAAAATTGTGCAATGTCCTCAATGCACACTGAAAATAACAAGAATGTAAAAGAGACTCCCTGGTAGGCCAAAGGCCGAAACATTAGCAGCTCACGGGATACTCAGACTTCTCCCATGTATGATTCTTTGTGCGGGTACCTCACACTTAGTTTCTACCACCTGCTCGCTTTTGCACATGCATGTTGACTTTGACTCCATGCTCATATTCCTACAAAACAAAAAAATAATACTACCAAAAAAAATAACACAATAAAAAGAATAAGCAAAAGTAAAAAAATAATAATAATAAAATTGGGTTGCCTCCCAACAAGCGCCTTATTTATAATCGTGGCACGATGCCATCATTTTCACCAATTTTCCTTCCACTTTGAGGATATGAATTGTGCCCCCAATTTTGCATCAATTTTTCTATCGCGTTCCTGGGGTGGTGGTGTAAAAATAAAGGAACCAAGCAATAGATATCGCATCTTGCACTTCTTGGCCTTTAAGCGAGGGATGTCATTTTGTCTCCTTAGCATCACAAATTACAGAATATAAGGGTCTTGTTCTTCATCTATGCATCTCTCCAAAGGCTTGATCTCCATGTCTCCATCCAAACATAATGTAGAAAAATGATTAGAACGAGGACCAACACGCCCTAACTCCAAAGCTGTTTTGCTTTTGACATCCTCAATAATATATACTTCCTCATCCTCATCATCATCAACAAGAACATGGTCCAATAATTGGTATTCTTGTTTTAGCTCCTCAATTTGTCCTAGAAGATCTTTTTCAACTTCACACAACTCATCACTAAATTGTTGGGCGTTACACGCATCAACCTTTGCACTCAATTGAGCCTCCAAGTCGCGAGCAGAATTGCCAAATTTCGATCTCTTGTCCCAGTTCAGCTCTTCCTTCTGTAAAGTGTTGTATCTCATTCGTAATTTTCTCACGTAGACCTACATATTCCTCAAATAATTTCATGCGCATTTCAAGAATGCGAACATCATGTTCAACATCCAATTCATCAATCCTGCCAAACTCACAAGAATTATTAGGATCAACATACGAAGGGATTGGAGCAGGATAACAACACTTAGGACAATCATTCCAATTACCTTCACAAATAGTACATGATTGAGATGGTGCACAAAACTCGATATTCGGAATATTTTTACAATATTGCCACAAGTGGGGTCCTTTACAATATGGACAAGGATCACAAAAACAAGAATACTTAGTATCCCACCACTTTTCATTCAAAGATGCCATGTAAAAAAATATAATACTAACTGCACTAAACTAAAATTAAAAACTTAAATAGATAAAAAGTAAAATTTTAATCTAGTAAAATAGTTAATTTCTAAGTCTCCGGCAATGGGGCCAAAAATTTATTTCTCCAAGTAAGTAATAGAATGATAAGTTGAGTGTATAACCCACAGAGACTTATATAAACTACTTACTAAATCACTATAATTTTTATTCAATCAAGCCAAAATAAAAATCCAGGAATGTAACTATATTTTACTAAGATTCTAAGAAATAACGAATTATCAAGTAACTAAATTGTTGTGTATTCAATAGAGACAAATATTCCAGGGTTGTGATCGATTCACCATTCGTATTGTGTTCGAATTAACTCTCCCTTTCATATAATTCACTCATGGTTTCTAATTAATCGATAATTTCTCTCATAGATCTCCTGAAGCACTACTCGCCTATTCTCAATAGATTAACGCCTATATTCCTATGAAATTAATCTATCAGAACGCCTTAAGATTACAACATTCAATTAAGCACGGTGACTAGGTATATTCCTATCCTAACCACAAATCTGCTCCCCTGAAGGGTTAAGATCGCGCTCTCTTAAACCCTTTCTCTAATCTATACACGGCTTTCCCAAGCATAGCATAGATAGTATATAGAACCTAACTGCTGGCCAGCAATTCAACACAGAATTGAAGAAACAACCATATATTGAGTGAATAAAATCAAGGTTAAGCTAATGTCGAACAACAATATTCATGGCTAAATCACAACCCCGGAACAATGGGTGTTTATCCACCAATGATATAATCAAATAATTGCATAAGTGTTGAATCAATTGTAAATACTAGAAAAGATGAAGAAAACTGAGAATTTTCCGCTTCCTAACAATCCCGTGTGTTTTTTCCTCCAAAGTGGCATCAACATCCTCAAAATTGTGTTTAGTCTTGTTTTTATACGTGTTGGGTAGGTCTAGGGTCGAATAAAGCCGTGTCCTGGGAAAACTGGGAAGATTTCACGTCACCGACTCCCTGAGTAGACTTTGGCGCCCACCAGGATGCTTCCTTAGAATACCAATCTGCCTCCAGCGCCACAGGTGGCGCCAGGTGCTGCCTGTGGCGCCCAAAATCCCACTTTGTCCGGTTTTGTGCGTTTTGGCTCTAATTTTGTGTGTTTCGCCCCCAATTGCTCCCAAATCATTCCTACACATACAAAAACTACAAATTAATTTAAATCATTAAAATTAACATCTAAACTCACGAAACAAAAGTAAAATATGAGACGATATAAATAAAACTATATATACTTTAAGCTAAACATCAATTGGCAAAGGAATCTGCCCTTGAAGTTCAACTTTGGAATGCTCAAAAGAGCAATTCGGTTCAAGCGGGCAGGATAGCCAATCTCGAGGCTAGTCTCATGAAGGCCAAGGCCTAAGTTATGGAAGCCCGAGCCGAAGACAAATAAATACAAGCCAAGGCCGACATGATGGTGGCCATCTATTTAAAAGATTCTACTGATGCTCAGATGGAATTGAGGGGAGCCTCCGATCGGGAGAAGAGAAGTAATGACTATATAAGGTGTCGGTCCCGGAGGGAAACCCTCGAAGAAGTTCACGCCAAGGGATTCAATCTCTCAAAGTAGATAGAGCAATCTAAAGCAGACGAAGTCGATGCCAAATTTGTCCTTTCCACCGATGATAAAGTTGACGTCCAAGGTTATGAAGAGGAGGAGGTTGACGAAGGATCTACTCCCGAGGGAGTGACAAGTCCGGGGGGGATTCCCCCCTGGAGTAGATAGGATTTTTCTATCTTGTAAAAATTTTTGTTCTGAAGAACTTTTCTTGTAATATCTTTTGCATATATATAAATAAAAAAAATGAGTTTCCTTGATCTTTTTTCTTCGCCTTCAAGTTCTCTTTGAAGTTTGCTTTATTTTTTATGCTATAACCTTTGTGTATTGGTTCCAATTTGGGGCGAAGGGACTTTGAGTCCGAGCTAAGTAAGGTTTCGAGCATGGTATGCTTCGGCCTATAAATTCTTTAAGTATTGGCCCTTAGGCTTTTAATATCGGCCCTTAGGCTCTTTAGGTTGGCCCTTAGGCTTTTTAATATTGGACCCTAGGCTATTTAATACCAGCCCTTAGGCTCTTTAATATCGTCGCTTAGGCTCTTTAAGGTCGGCCCTTAGGCTTTTTTGAGATTGGGCCAATTCGGCCTCTAAATGGCTACAATTTCCCTCTTTCTGGCTAAAGACTTTGTAAGAAATTTCTTATGCCTTGACATGTTTTATATTCATTCAATTTTTCAATGGTTTGACTGGTTGGAACCTCGTTTGTAGGTCGATGTGCAACGATAATCGAGTACCTCTTGAGGTTTTTTCGAAGGCTGATATTCGAAGCCTATATTCGAGGGCTGATTTATCAAAGCCCTTTTTCTTTTGCCGAGGGTAGCCTAATATAACCGATTTTTTCGAAGTATTTGAAGGCCTTAGTTTTTATGACGAAAGTGGACGTCTACGAGCCGTGTTATTTTGGACGTATCCTTTTTATATAACCGTAGTCTTTTATATGGCCACAACCTTTAGTATGGACGTAGCCTTTAGTCCTCGAGTGAGATGGTCTTGGCTTTAATATCAAGGGGATGCCTCTTTGAGGTCTTATATGTTTAAGTATGCCTCTTTGAGGTCTTATAAGTTCAAGTGTGCCTCATTGAGGTCTTGTAGGTTCGAGTATGGCTCATTGAGGTCTTATAGGTTCGAGTATGCCTCATTGAGGTCTTATAAGTTCGAGTTTTCGATGACTCTGTATGTTGACTATCGAAGACAGTTGCCGAGTATTCGGGTGTATTTGGCCCTTGAGCCGTTTATGTACAAATATAAATGAAAAATAGTATACTTCTTGAGGCATGAAGTATTTTGATATAACATTGCTTCTTTGAATGATTGATACATGCGTACATGTTTTTGCCATCGGGGGCTTGACTATCCTATATAGACACGGTTTATTTGACCATTTGTCCCATTAAAACATTCTCCTATCGAGGCCCTCCTTGGCATGATTTGTTTTCTTCGAAAATGTAACCTCGCAGGGTGATGCCCCCCAGTATTCAAGGTAGATTGAAAAAGAAGCCTTGAATACTTGTTGAATTTTCCCTAGGTAGCACATAGATGTTGCCTCGTTAAAAACCTTGTCGATAAAACCAATTTGGGATAAACCCCGATCTAAGGGAAAAAGAGTGCAACACATGCTTTAAATACCAAGGTCTTCGAGCTGAAGGGTGCCTTGATGTTCTCCATTGAACACCTGCAAGGAATTAGTTTTAAATACAAATAGAAAAGGGGAGAAGGTCATACCTCAGCAATAATAGCGTTTGAGCAATGATATATTCCAGTTGTTCGGTAGTTGCTCGCCTTCCATTGTGCTAATTTTAAAGGATCCTTTTCCTACGACTCCGAGGACGCGGTGCGGTCCCTCCCAATTTGGTCCTAGCTCCTTCATTTGGGTTTCAAGTATTAAGGGTGACTTTCCTTAGAACTAAGTCCCCGACTCCGAAATAACGAAGGTTCGTCCTTCTATTGTAGTACCTTTCGATCCTTTGTTTTTGAGCGACCATTCGAACTAAAGTGGCTTCGCATTTTTCATCTAGTAGCTCGAGGGAAGTGTTCATGGACTCATTGTTAGAGTCCTCGTTGGTATGTTGAAATCTGACACTCGGTTCCCCGACCTCGACTTGGATAAATGCCTCAGAGCAATATACCAAAGAAAACGGGGTCTCCCCCGTGCTTGACTTCGACGTCGTTCGATATGCCCATAGTACCTCGGGCAGTACTTCTCTCCATTTCCCCTTTGCATCATTTAGCCTCTTCTTTAAGTTTTGGATGATTGTTTTGTTTGTGGACCCGACTTGACCGTTTGCACTTGGGTGATAAGGCATTTATAAGATCCTTTTGATTTTATGATCCTCGAGGAATTTCATTACTTTGCTCCCGATGAACTGCTTCCCATTATCGCATGTTATCTCGGAGGTAATACCGAACCGACATATGATGTGGTCCCATATGACGTCGATGACTTCTTTTTCTCTTATCTTTTCGAATGCTTGTGCTTCTACCCATTTTGATAAGTAGTCAGTCATAAATAAGATAAATCTAGCTTTACCTGGCGCTGTTGGTAGGGGGCCGACGATGTCCATCCCCCATTTCATGAATGGCCACGGGATAGGATCGAGTGTAGTTGTTCACCGGGTTGATGTGTCATTGGTGCAAACCTTTGGAATTTATCACACCTTTGGATTAACTCTTTGGTGTCCTTTTTCCATGCTCACCTAGTATTACCCAGCTTTGGTCACCTTACGAACCAAAGAACCGGCACCAGAATGGTTCCCACAAGTACCTTCGTGGATTTCTCGTACCACAAAATCAGTGTCCCCCAATCCTAAACACACTTCCAGTGGTCCGTCAAAGGTCTTTCTATATTATGTTCCATTTTCATCGAGTGAGAATCGAGCTGCTTTGGCTCGGTGGGTCCTCGACTCTTTTGGGACCGAGGGGAGCTTCCCATTCTTTAAGTAGTTGATATACTTATTCCTGCAATCCCATGTTTAACTTGTTGAGTTAAATTATGCATGGCCTTCTTTGATAACCGACATTGATAGTTGGACGACAGTCCCCGGGACAATATCATCTTCTTCAACAGATGAGCCCAAGTTTGCGAGTGCATCGACCTCGCTATTCTTTTCTCGAGGTACGTGGACCATCGTCCACTCTTTGAAGCGATGCAGTGTCACTTGAAATTTGTCTAAGTATCTTTGCATCCTTCCTTCTCGAACCTCGAAGCTTCCATTTACTTGGTTAACTACCAAAAGGGAGTCACATTTTGCCTCGATGACATCTGCTCCAAGGCCCTTAGCTAGTTCGAGACCTGCAATCATTGCCTCATACTCAGCCTCATTGCTAGTAAATTTCGAAATTTTTGTAGATTGTCTAATGATGCTTCCCATAGGCAGTTTTAGAACTATACCAAGCCCGAACCCTTTCACATTTGAGGCACCGTCTGTGAAAAGGGTCCATACCCCCGATGATGTGCCCGTTTTTAGCAAGAGTTCCTTTTCTACTTCAGCAAATGGGTACGCATAGAGTCGGCCACGAAGTCTGCCAAAATTTGAGACTTGATAGCCGTTCGAGGTTGATGTTCAATATTATATCCTCTGAGTTTGATGGCCCATTTCACCAATCAACCCGATAATTCAAGCTTATGCAGAATGTTCCAAAGTGGATATGTAGTTAATACACATATAAGATGACATTGAAAATATGGTTTCAACTTCCTAGATGCACTTACTAATGCAGAAGCTAATTTTTCTAAATGCGGATACCTAGTTTCAGTATCTCCTAGGGTCCGACTTACATAATAGACAGGAAACTGCGTACCTTGCTCTTCTCGAACACACACGCTACATACCGCTACCTTAGATAGGGCTAGATACAAGTATAGTGTTTCATCCTCCTTTGGAGTATGAAGCAAGGGAGGCCTCGAGAGATACCGTTTCAATTCTTCAAAGGTTTGTTGACACTCTGGAGTCCATGAAAAGTTTTTCTTCTTCTTGAGTAGGGAAAAGAAATGATTAGTCCGATCTGAAGACCTTGAGATAAATCGGCCTAAGGCAGCTATCCGCCCGGTCAGTCGTTGCGCGGCTTTTACATTATCACGACGGTGATTTCCTCGATGTCTTGGATTTTATCGGGGTTTATCTCAATCCCCCTGTTCGTTACCATGAAGCCTAATAACTTGCCCGAGCCGACTTTGAAAGCGCATTTCTCGAGGTTGAGCTTCATGTTGTACCTTCTTACGATATCGAACGTTGCATGCAAATGAGTAACGTGCTCCTCTGCTCGCAGGGACTTAACTAGCATGTCATCAATATAAAATTCCATATATATACCTATTTGATGTTTGAACATCTTATTAACTAGGCGTTGATATGCTTCTCCCGCATTTTTTAGCCCGAAGGGCATTACATTATAGCAATAAGTACCATAATTCGTGATAAATAAAGCCTTTTCCTAGTACTCCGGGTTTATTTGAATTTGATTGACCCGGAGTAGGCATCGAGAAATATAAGGGTCTCGTGGCCAGCCGTAGCATCGATCAAAGGGTCGATATTAGGCAGTGGGAAAGAATCTTTACGGCATGCTTTATTCAAATATTTTTAGTCTACACACATTTTGAGTTTATTTCCCTTTTTAGGAACTACCACTACGTTAGCTAGTCATTCGGGATATTTTACTTCCCTAATAGATCCTATTTATAGAAGTTTGGTTGCCTCATCTTTGATGAATGAGGAATTGAATGAAGCTATTTATGTTATCAATAAGGAATTGAATGAGTTTTCCTTGAGTTCGGGGATTAACCATGTTCCCATGTATACCTTTCGTTCTAGAAGATGCTCGATCAACACAGCCTACTCGAGTTATTCGACTGTGGACTTCGTTGCATATAATTCCTCGTGGCAACAAAGGCTCGAGGGGTGAGCAAATCTTCTTCTTCGTCCTCAACCACCTGTTCATCAGTCACCTGTCCCTCGGGCACAATCGAGGGTATGGGTTGTGATTTCTATTTGACTACCTGTTTGTCTTTTGACTTCTCCGAGGTGGATGGTGTCGATAATGGTTCCAAGTTATGCACTGCGAACATCTCCTTAGCTGCATGATTCACTTTGTATACTGTTTTCACGCCATCCTTTGTTGGGAACTTCATCATTTGATGAAGAGTTGATGGCACTGCCCTCATGTTATGGATCCATGGCCTTCCAAGTAGGGCATTATATCTCATGTCACCTTCTATGACATGAAACTTGGTGTCTTGTATGGTTCCATCCACGAGAATAGGGAGAGTGATTTCTCCTTTCGTTATTTCACTCGCCATGTTGAATCCATTCAAGACTCGGGGGGCGGGTATGATTTGGTCGAGCAGCCCAAGGTGCTCTATGACCCTTGATCTGATTATATTTGCTCAGCTACCTAGATCCACGAGAACACGTTTAACTTGAACTTTATTTAAAAGGATAGAAATTACCAGTGCATGATTATAAGGCTGAGATAAAGCCTCGATGTCTTCTTTGCTGAATGTAAGAGTGTCCTCGGGTATGTAGTCCCGAGTCCGCTTCTCCCTTGTGATGGATACTTTAGTGCGTTTGAATATGGGTCACTGTGGGATATCAAATCCTCCGATGATCATATGAATGACATGTTGGGGATCTTCCGGTTCATTCTTCCTTTTTGCATCTCTCTCTCTAAAATGGTTCTTGGCTCGGTTGCTGAGAAATTCTCGAAGGTGACCTTTGTTGAACAACTGGGCTACCTCTTCTCTAAGCTGCTTGCAGTCTTAGGTCCTATGACCATGAGTACCATGATACTTGATAATTAGGTTAGGGTTCCTCTTAGAAGGATCTGCTTGTATGGGCTTGGGCCATCTAGTGTCTCTAATCTTGCCAATGGCTGATACGATTTCTAAGGCATCGATGTTGAAGTTATACTCCCACAATTGGGGTGCCTCCGTCGATTCTGATTGCCAAACCCGGTCTTTCTCATGAGTTACCAAAAACATTGGCCCCAATCCACTCTTCGATCATTTCGAGGTACGTTACGCCTCGAAGTGTTTCTTTGGTCTTCAATGTATGACTGATATATCTACTTGTTCAGCCTTGGCTCCCTTTTTGCATTTCTCGACTCCTTTGCTAGTAGCCTGCTTGGATAAATTGAGCCCGAGGGGTCTCCCAATTGGTCGTCCTAGACCCTAATTTTTCATTTGTACCTATTATGCACATTCGCCTAAGTTACGACAGGATACTCGATTAAGTTATACTTCATCTGCCTCGAAACTATCGAGCTCAATTCATTCAGCCATTGAGTAAAAGCTTGTACAGCCTAATCATCGGAGACTGGTAGTAACTCCATTCTCTCCAATTGGAAACGGGATACGAACTCCCTCAACATCTCGTTCTCTCTTTACTTGATTTTGAATACATCGGTCTTCCTTGTAGCAACCTTTATTGCACCAGCATGTGCCTTAACAAATGAGTCTCCCAATATGGCAAACGGATCAATAGAGTTTGGGGGCAGGTTATGATACCGCATCATATCCCCTTTTGACAGAGTTTCCCCAAATTTCTTTAATATAATAGACTCGATCTCATTATCTTTCAAGTCATTCCCTTTATACCACAAGTGTATGTGGTGATGTGCTCGTTCGGATCGGTGGTCCCGTTGTATTTTGGGATGTCGGGCATCTGAAACATCTTCGGAATGGGCTTCAAAGCCGCACTCGGTGGGAATGGTTTTTGTACAAACTTCTCTGAATCCAGTCCCTTCAAAATTGGAGGTGCTCCCGGTATCTGGTCAACTCTCGAATTGTATGTTTCTACTTTTTTGTCATTGTCTTCGATACTTTTTTCTCCCGACTCGATCCTCTTGGTGAGTTCCTCGAACATTTTCATAATGGTGGGGTCAGCTCCCGACACATTGTTACTTTACCTCTTTGGGGTTGGCTCAACTCGAGGAGCCATTTCTGGTCCTGCTCCACTCGGAGTCTTTTGCTGACTCTGGCTCAACTTGTTGTGCTTGCAACATTTGAAAAATTACTTGTAGACTGACTTCTCTTTCTTCTCGAGCATGTTTTCTTTGTGTGTCTGGATGGTCCCCTCCACATACACTTCCTTCAATATCAGTTCCCAAATCGACGTGCAAAGCTATGTGTGAACCTACGTCTACTGGGTTGAGTGTTGGTGCTACCCCTGGGTTAAGCAGTGGCACACCGGCCCCTTAAGTTGTTGCACTATTTTCTCCATGGAATCCGAGACCGTCGTTTCCATCAGCGTTTGCTGAGTTAGACATATTTTTGACCTGAAATCAAAGAATCTCATACAAGAAAAAGTGTGAAGAATAATGTGTGTTATCAAAAACTAGCACCAAAATAATCACTATTATCTTTAGCCCCACGGTGGGCGCCAAACTGTTTACTCGGAAATGGTAACAACAATTATATTTGATTTGCGGTTCTAAAAATATGTGATTTATTCCAATACTAGTAGATAATCAAGAAATGATTAGTGTAATTGAGAAGAAATGTTAACCCAAACCAGAGTTGCCAAAGGGATAGGGACCTCGAGCTCGGTAGCCTCGGGGTCTCGAGGTGAGTTAATAGCAATAAAGTATGAACAATACATGAAGAACAATAAAGTTGAGGAACAATTGTAGAGCACGTTAAACGAGAAAAAGAAGAGTAGAATGTTCTATTACAATGAATGATCTCCCTTTTACAAATGATTGGGGTCCCCTTTATATAGGAGGGGAAAATCCTAAGATGGTACACTTCTAATTATGACTAAGAATATCATTGGTACTGCTGTATAACAGCCTAGTACGGATTTGTACTATTTCGTACAAACCTTATCTCACAAATCACACCCTAACCATGTGTCCTTGAGAAATTCCCGCTCTTTCTTGAGTGTCATCGAGATTATGCTGCCTCTAGGTATATCATGTCAGGCCTTCGATTTGCTCTCTCGAGGCCTCCATTTTCAAAACAGGTTCGACCTTTACTTCGAGTCATCTGAGCTCGGGCTCAGGGCACAATTTAGACTTCGAAATCGCGCTCTCCGATATCGACTGTATACAACGTAATCATAGTTAAGTGATAAAAAAAACTTTATGCAAGACATATGCCTTGCATTGTAACAATAATTAACTGCATAATACAACAACAACAACAACAACAACAACAACAACAACAACAACAACAACAACATCAACAATAACATACCTAGTAAAATCCCATTAATAATTAATTACATAATAATCCAAAGTAAAATCCAAAGTTATTTTTAAACAAGTTCTTTCTAATGATTGTTATCTTAATTAAATGGAAAATTATGATTTTTCCGCCATTAACAAGAAACTGATAATCATCTGGGTGTTACTATAACTCTTTTTGCTCTCATTCCGGCATCAATTGGCATCATTTCAGGTTTTACCAAACATTGAGCAGGATAAGGAATTAGTATCTTGTAACTTTTAATTGATTCTTGATAATTATAATAGACTCAAGTTCTTAAAAGAAAGATAATATATTGTACTATGAATATTTGGTTGCACCTATTTCAAACGTCATATATGACGTTATTATTATTACCTCTTAAAACTCTTGAACTTTGAAATTGAATATATTTCCTTTGATCTTGAACTCTCAGTTATTTGTTCTTGATGTGGTGTGGGTAATTTTGTTTTCCTAATTAAGATCTAGTCCTAGACTAGGAGATATTTAATTTTGCAATTTTTCCTTTCCTAATCCTTATCGTTATCAGAGAGATTTTAAATGATGTTGAATAGCTATATAACAATTCATTCGTTCCGATATTTTTAAATTGTTATAGCGAAATATTATTTTAGAGAACATATAGTGTAAGATAATATGAAAATCAGTTCCAAAATAAATTGACCATTATAGTAAAATATTATTATAAAGAACGGGTGTTATAGAGAGATTTTTACTGGAGTATAAATCAAATTTGAGAAAATTTTAAGCTCAAATTATCATTGAACATGTAAATCTTTTATTTATTAAAACTATACACCCAATTTTTCTTTTATTTTTACGTTGTCTCAGAATGTGAGTTAACCATTTGCACTTGCCAACTCCAAAAAGATCCATTATGGAAATATGATCTATTGTCCAACATTCATTATGGAAATATGATTATTTCTCCAACTTCAAGATTGAGTTTTAGGATTTTAACTACATCTATTTAAGAAAGTAATTAATTAATTCTCTAAAAATCAAAGTGTACAATTAGTTTATTCCTAAATTTGGTCAAATGATCTCAATCAACTTTAGATTATGTTATTAATTCGGACCTATCAATTCCTATCAAACATCTCTATATAAGCGAAACAGTACTATATGTTCCACAATCATAGATAAGCTATTCACTCATATATTGTACTCTCAAGGGAAGTGCTCTTTTTTCTGTGTACCAAACATGACTAGAAAGGAGCTTAGGAATATTAAGAATTTCAGTGCAGTAAGAAAAAAGCCATCTTAGATAAAAGAATAGCAGCTCTATGTAAGAGAGCAGAAAAATTGTCAATTCTTTGTGATATAGAAGTATGTCTAATAATATATAATATTCCTGTAGAAACCAATCCTTTTGTTTGGCCATCTTTAACCCAGGTTACAAATATTGTAACGGACTATTTAGGGCTTGCCGAGGTCCAAAGGGAAAAGAAGTTAGTTAGACAGAACGTCTACCTTCAAGAAAAAGTGAATGATATGGGAAAAATTGTCAGGTCAAAAATTGAACAAATGGCTGAGGAGATTGAAATGGAGACTCTCTTTAACCACCTTGTCAAAGGAAGAACATCAACGAGCTCGATGTTGGATAAATGAAAGGTATGCTAAAGCTATTTGATGTGAAGAGGGCTAAACATGAAGAAAGAAAGAAACAGCTGAATCAAAGCAGTGTTATAGGGCTTGGAGAATCAGAAGGTAACGCCAATGATGATGGAGAGAAGAAGGATGGGCATCCTAAGGAGCTTGATTGAGCATGCATTACTTTTGTTTCCCTAGCTTTGTCTTTTCATCTTATAGTCAATCCTAACTTTTTGAGGATTGAAACATAGTTGTTGTGTCATCGTTTTCTTTGTTACTATTGTTGCAATTGTTCTCATTGTCATTGTTGTTGTTGTCGTTGTTATTGTTTTTGTTGTCATTATCGTTATTATTGTTATTGTTGTTGCTTTTGTAGTTGTTATCGATGAAGTTGTTGTTTTTTTTGCTTTTGTTGTTATTGACGGCTTTTAATTGGTTATTGTTTGTGTATTTATGTTATCGTTATAATTTTAATGGTATATGAGGATTATTCTATTAAGATTCAGTCAACCTAGTTATATGTATAAAATTTGAGATTTCAGTTTAGTGAAACCTATTTGTGTAACAAAAAGATATACCAATGTCATCTGATCTAAAGGATATCATCAATTAATCAATAATAATCTTTTCCCTTGTTTCGACTGAAAAAGCCATTCGCTGTTCTAGAAAGTAAAGATCTCCTATTAACCGAGTGATCATTTATTAAAGATCAAATTATCTCAATCAACTTTAGATTGTGTTATTAATTTGGACCTATTAGACATCTCTATATAAGCGAAACACTACTATATGTTCTATATTCATAAATAGCTATTCACTCCTATATTGTACTCCCAAGAAAAGTGGTCCTATTTTTTTGTACCAGATATAACTAAAAAGGGGCTTAGGAATATTAAAATCTCTATGAAATTAAGAAAAAAACCATATTAGATTAAGAAAAACAGCAACTCTATGAAGAGACCGAATAAGCTATCAATTCTCTGTGACATAGAAGTAGGTCTAATAATATATAATCTGAAAAAATCAATGCTTTTGTTTGACAACTTTTAACCCAGCCTACGGATATTGTGACGAACTATTTTGGATTTACCGAGGTACAAAGAAGAAGAAGTTAGTTAGATATGACGTTTACCTTCAAGAAAAAGTGATGATATGGAAAAAAAATGTTAGGTCAAAAATTGAACAAATGGCTGAGGAGATGGAAATAGAGACCCTCTTTAACAAAATTTTTAAGGGAAAGAACATCAACAAACTCGATGTTAGACAAGTGAAAGGTTTGCTAAAGATATTTGATGAGAAGAGGGATAAACTTGATGAATGAAAGAAATAACTTAATCAACAACTAGTAGATGAGGGTGTTGAAAGTCAAAGTTGTGCTATAAGGCTTGGAGAACAAGAAGGTAACGCCAACGATGATGGAGAGAAGAATGATGGGCTTCCTAAGGATCTTGATTGAGCATGTAGTACTTTTATTTTCCTATCTTTGTCTGTTCATCTTGAAGTCGATCCTAACTTGTTAGGATCGAGACACAATTTTTGTATCGTCATTTTAGTTGTTGCTAATGTTGTTGTCGTCGTCATTTTTGTTGTTGTTGTTGTCGTTATTTTTGTTGTTGTTATTGTTGTTGTTGTTACTAAAGTTGTTGTTGTTGTTGTCATTGGTAAATTTGTTGTTTTTGCTTTTGTTGTTGTTGTCTTGTTATTCTTGTTGTTATTGACGACTTTTAATTGCTTATTGTTTATACATTTATGTTATCGTTATCATTTTAATGATATATGAAGGTTATTATCATGACCCGAAATTCTCCACCTTCGGGACTGTGATGCCGTCTAACATTTCACTTTCTAGGCAAGCCAACGTTAGAGGATCTAAAACCAATTTTAATCAATTACGGTAAGTAAAAATAATTAAGCCAAACCGAAATTTGACGTTGAGTACAAAATAACATAAACAACTTTAATATCTAATTACAACCTGAATTTGGAGTCACAATTCACAAGCTTCTAGAGTTTCTACAGATAGGGTTTGAAGTAAACAATTGCCTTGAATGAAAAAGAATAGTAAACTAGGGTAAATGGAAGGGGACTTTAAGGTCTGCGGACACCAGCAGAACTACCTCGAGTCTCCAAGAGAAAATCTGTAATGACTCGGCCGGTCATTTTGAGAGTTAGAGCCCCGATGACCTGTTTACTATTTTTTCCCGTATCTTTTTCTGCTCATATGACTTGTCGGGAGGTTGTTGTACTAGTCTCGGAGTGATTTGGGACACTTAATCCCTAAAAAGGAAGCCTAAGTCTTAGGATTTTGACTCTAGTTGGAACTATCTGAAGACGACTCCGGAATGGAGTTTCGTCGGTTCTGTTACCTCAGTTGGTTGATTATGAACTTAGGAGCGTGTCCGGAATGTGAATTGGAGATCTATAACTGATTTAGGCTTGAAATGGCGAAAGTCGAATTTTTTGATATTTTGGCCGGAAGTAGGCTTTTAGATATTGGGGTTGTATTCTGATTTCAAAAGTTGGAGTAGGTCTGTAATGTTAAATATGAATTGTGTGTTAGATTTTAGGTCAATTAAACGTGGTTTGGTAGGTTTCGGCTTCAGTTGTAGAAATTTGAAGTTTCAAGTTCGTTAAGTTTGGATTGGAGGGTGATTCACATTTTTTTTGTTGTTTGTGTGTTTAGACGGCTCAACTAAGTTCGTATGATGTTTTAGTACTTATTGGTATCTTTGGTTGAGGTCCCGGTGGCATCGGGTGTGTTTCAAATGCTTAACGGATTTGAATTTGGACTTAGGCTAGCTGTTGAAGATTTTCTGATTTATTGTGTTTCCCACTTGTGGTGGGGAGACCGCATGTGCGGTGTTGATACCCAATTCTTCTCTATATTATTTTCAAAATGCATATATAACTCCAAAACAATGCATGAGCATCAACTAATATTTTTCCATAATTTCTGCATTTTTAAAGGATTTTTAATTAATCTATCCCAGTATTCTTTATTATATAAATAATTACTAATTGCATCACAAATGATTTTATAGCAATTTTATGACCTAATTTTACTATTTATATTTATACTAAGCTTTAATTATTTCATAAAAG
This sequence comes from Nicotiana paniculata, assembly GCA_005239505.1. NCBI lineage: Eukaryota > Viridiplantae > Streptophyta > Magnoliopsida > Solanales > Solanaceae > Nicotiana > Nicotiana paniculata. The sequence continues at coordinate 246,092 of ML332044.1, forward strand.
GCCACATTTATATTTTTGGGTTATAATTGCAATAATTTTGTAATTGTAGCCCATGTATGCATTATTACATTCTACTAGAAAAAAGCTTTTTATATTTTTAAAATATTGAGTAGTTGTTTTGAAATATTTTTATGCATGAAATTCATTTTCTATAATCTGGTAATTATTTTACTAATTAATTGGGTATTTAACAAATACCCCTTTTAATTCCTTTTATTTTTTGGACCTAACCCATTATACCAGCCCAAACCCCTTAAATACCATCCCAATCCGCCTGTGCCCAATTTCATACCTACCCACCCAAAGACTTCGCCTAATCGTGAACGTTGATCTCTAAGATCAATGGTCCACGTTATTTCTTACCTTTTTTAATCCTAAGACTAACCCTAACCCCACAATCCCCTTTCTTCCGCCGTCATTGTTTCCCTACTCCCCCTTCTCTCTCAATCACTCCCTAAAACATAATCGTCGTCACCGTCGAAACTCCCCGTCTATGGGGTTTCTGTGTATTTTCGGCCCTTGCCGGCCTCCTATGTCTTCTAGTTGTTTGATTACATGGATTTCTGAGAGAATCTCAAGAGGTTCAACCTGGTTTTATTCGAGACCTTTCTCAAAGGCCTGTCTTTGGCCATTCTCGCTTGTGAGAACTGTTTCTTGCGTAATTTTGGTTTGAATCTATTATTTTGGATCAAGTCTCTTTCATCTATGTCGTTTTCAAAGAATCCTAGTCTTATGACTACTTAGGTCTGTTAAGATCCTTGTAGATCTGAAACGTTCTGTGTATTATTTGATATTTTCCCTCAAAAAATCTTATGTTTTGCTAATACTATTTCGATTCCATTACTTTTATGAAATTAGGGTTCGTCCTGAAGTCCTCTTCAAACGATTTTCAAACTCTCAAGTGTTTAATCTGATTATCCTTTACTCGTTTGGTTAATTCTGTGTCTGCTCTTTAAACCCTATGTCTTTTTCTGTTTATTGCACTGATTTCTTCAATTTTTCTTCCCGTTATTGTGTTTATTTCTGTTAACCAATTATATTGACTGATTCTATTTAGGTTTCGAATGATATTTTCCTGTTAAAAACAGTATTTTCTGTGATTTTTACATATATCCTTATTTGTGACTTTAATTAGTAATACTTGCCTTATTTTGAATTATCTGTCTGACTTTAGGGGTTTGATTCTCACTGGACGTGGGATACGTAGGCAACCCTCATCGGGTCCATCCCCGCTTTTTGAAAAACTTTTGAAAAAATAAATATATGAAGTGTCGTCATTCTTTTCATAAATAAGTGGGTGATGCCGTTCTGTCTAAATAGCCGAATGTCCCAGCGAGACGCCGGAAGGCTGCTTTGCAAAAATAGCCACCGATTGTTTCTTTGTTAATTTTGGCCATTAGAGAACACAGTCCTAAGAACTTCCATTTCGAAGTAATGAAAGGCCGTATTCGCAAAAGTAGCCGTGATTTTTTTTTTTTTTTTTGCAAAAATTAAGCCTTCTGTCAGTTTTCAAATAAGATTCACTTTGTCTATAAACCAACCGCCTTAATCTAAATGTGCAGAATGAGCACGAGTCAAAATTTACCAATAGAGATCATGCCCAAGATTCCGCTGGAACTACACATATGGTGGGAAGATTTGGGTAAAGAAGCACGAGATGCGGTCAACCTTTATTTGGGAGGGCTTACCGGATTTCTAAAGGTCATGCGTAGAGGAGACATAATAAGGGCCTTGGTAACATTTTGGGACCCAGCTCACAATGTCCTATATTTCTCAGATTTTGAACTCACACCCACTTTGGAAGAGATAGCGGGTTATGTGGGAGGTACTGAAGGTCTAAGGCATAAGTACCTGGTCGCTCCAAAGGCCGTTACCCCCCACAAATTTCTGGATTTGCTAAAAATAAGACAGGGGGTCCAGTATGCAGATTTGGCAGATGGGTTTTCCACTCTACGCTTCATATACCAGAGGTACGGGCATGTAGGAGGATTTGACAACCCGAAAAATGGGAATTGTAGCAAAAGGAATCGATCGAAATGGGATGAGCATAGGCGATTCGCTTTCATGGTAGCTTTCTTAGGTCTCGTGGTGTTTCCCCGGAAGGATGGGAATATTGATCTGCGGGTAGCTGAATTATGTTTTGATTACCAACGCCAAGAGCACTCTTGCCCCTATGATAGTGTCTGAGATATATCGAGCTCTCACGGCTTGTAAAGCTGGGGTAGATTTTTTCGAGGGTTGCAATTTGCTACTACAAATGTGGATGATTGAGCATTTGTGTCACCGCCCTCGATATATGAATTATGGATCCACGGGAAAGAGCTGCATTGAAGAGTTCTACACAAGGGTATCAGGTATCAAATTTCTAAAAGGGTTTGGAAATTGGGTATCCTGCCTTCGCTCCATAACAGCGGGACAAATAAAATGGAGACTAGGTTGGCTTCCTGTCGAAGAAGTTGTGTATATGCCGGCTACCGGTCCTTACTTCCTCCTAATGGGTCTTAGAGGCATTCAACCTTATGCTCCATACTGGGTGATGAGACAGTTGGGAAGATGCTAGGTAAGGCACCCAGATGAAGATCTTAGTGTTTATGCGGTCGAACTCAACTCTGACGGCCAATTCCATGAAGAAACAGTTCGTCATATTTGGAACGAGTGCCAGTATTTGACGGCAAACACTCGAGTGCGTGACTTGTCTATAGGCGAGGTCTCACCAGCCTATCTTGATTGGTATAGAAAGAAGAACACTGCAAGGGCCGAACCTGAAAGACCAACCAAAAGGCCCCACATCCAGGAATTTGTTGAAGCGAACAGGAATAGTGGGCTTGGTTGAGTAAGGAGAATGAGTACAGGGCCACAATAGGAAGGTTGGAAAAGCATGTCAGGGATCTTCAATTTGAGAATGGTTTGCAAGCCGCCGCGGATGAGGGTGAAAAAAAAAAGCCGGCCGAAGAAAATGACGCCCTCCGGGCCAAAATTTGGGAAATGAAAATAGCAGCCGAGAACCCTGTCAGAAGTGAAAAAGATAAAAAGATTATAGATAATCTTAGGCGGAAAGTGGGTGAATATATTTTGATCTTAAAAAGATTGAGGGCGAATTGGCAAAGGTTCGAGCAAAATTGGCTAAGAATGCGGAGGACAAAGCACGCTTGGTTCAACATTTAAAATAAAAATATGACAATGGAGTCGCGGGGTTGAAGAAAAAGATCACCGTTCTTGAGAACAAAATGACCAAGTAGGCAAACGATTTCAAATCAGAAAGAGAACACTGCTATGCCCTGATGTCACAGCTAGAAAAAGACCTGCAGCAACTTCAAGAGCAAAATCATATAGCCGAACAAGTTTTGGGGGCCAGATCTCAGCAGATTAGACGGTTGCTACAAGAGAAGGGTATTACCGGAGAAAGGGTTAGGAGCATTGCGGACTACATTGCGATGAAGTGCGACGAGTGTGAAGACATGACCAGGTCCATGTTCTTCGCTTTCCGTTATGATTTTGTCCAACAGATCATGGATGACCTACTTCTCCTTCAAGAAGATATGGCGCATAGGCCCGCGGTGAGACCGACTGATGTCCCGCAGACCCTGGAGCAGTAATTGAGGCACTTATGTATGCATGATTTTTATTCGAGTCTGTATTTTTGGTTTCTTTGGATTTTGTTAGTCCATTTTCGAGTATGTATTTTCATCTTTCTTTTGGAGTCTGTTAGTCCATTTTTGAGTATGTGTTTCCATCTTTCTTTTGGAGTCTGTTAGTCCACTTGTCGAGTATGTTAGTTTTTATGTTTAAATCTATAGGGAAAGTCGTTGTAATCAGGATATTTTGTTATGAAAATTTGAAAAAACCAAAAAATCTATCTTTCTTTTATTTTGCATTTGTTCCCTGAACTACGTAATGATCTGATTCATGTGGTGCCATGATACGTAGGCAATCCCATAGGATTCGATCATAACCATAAAATGAAAAAAAAGAGGAAAAAACAAAGAGAGAAAGAAAATTAAGAAAATCGAGTGGAATGAAACAATGGCAAAACAAGTGCAAAATAAGAGAGAGGCAACGAAAATAAGTGGAAAAGGCCAATAGTGATTGAGAAGGGTTTTGGAGTGAAAGAGAAAAGAGAGAGAAGAGGAAAGCGCAAAACGCGAAGAGTTAATTAAAAGCCAGGATGAAGCATGCAGTCGTTCAAATGCATGATTTGAAGCTTTAACTGTCTAGGTGCATTGCATCCAAAAATGTGTGGTTGCCTATCTGTTAAATCTTTTAACGCTGAAAAGTTTGCTGTTGTCATTGAGTAACAGGCAGGTGGTTAATTTGTTCGGCATTCTGGTAACCCGCCCATACAACACCAGGTCTAATGACAAGTTGATCATGACTGGCCAAGAGCTGGATGCAAGTGTTATTGATCCGTCAGGGAGGGAGAAGAGTCTGATGTTAATCTGAAAGAGGAGTTACATAAGTTGAAACACCAAATGGCAGAGATGTACCAGGCATGGATGAAGGGCCATCCACTACCATCATACCCCGCCAACCCTGCTTCCATCCCGCCACTAGCTCAATCCCAAGGACTTCCCACTGTTGGATCATCTCCGCTACATACACCAGGCTTCCCCTATTACCACCACTATCAGGGCACCACTTCCCAAACCACACAAGCACCACCAGCCAAACCAATCCCATAACCCTCCTCAACCAGCCACCCTTGTTTTTGTAGCACCCCCGCCCGCTATACTCCACCGATTCTCCAGTGAGCCATTATTCCAGACCCAAGATAACCAATACTATCCCCAGAGCCTACTTTCAAGGCCCCAGACCAAACTCTTGCACTCCTCGTTTCGACCTCCCTGTTGAGACTGAGAAACCACCTAAAACCCTAGAGCAGGAAGAGATGTTTAGGAAGGTAAGAAGCCTGAAACAATCGTTCAGGAACATGCAGGGATTGGGAGGCCAGGTGAGCGTAGCCTACAAAGATTTGTGTCTATTTCCTGATGTTCAGCTGCCTGTGGGATTCAAAATGCCTAAATTTGACCTATATGACGGGCATGGAGACCCGGTGGCCCATTTGAGGGGATTCTGCAGTAAAATGAGAGGAGCCGGTGGGAAAGATGAACTATTGATGGCATACTTTAGCCAGAGTCTGAGTGGCGCGACATTAGAATGGTACAATCGTCATGATCACAGCAGATGGTATACCTGGGATGATTTGGCCCAACCATTCGCTCGTCATTTCCAATACAACATTGAGATTGTTCCAGAACGTTTCTCTTTGACTAAGATTGAGAAGAAGCCTAGTGAAAGTTTCAGGGAATACGGTTTTCGCTGGAGAGAACAAGCGGCAAGAGTTAACCCCCCGATAGAGGAAAACGAAATGGTGGAGTACTTTATGCAGGCTCTGGAGCCTACTTACTTTGGCCATCTGATATCGGCCATAGGCAAGTCTTTTAACGAGGTAGTAAAGATGGGTGGCATGGTGGAAGAAGGGCTTAAATCAAGAAAAATCATGAGCTACTCGGCCATCAAAGCAACTACCCAAGCCATTCAAAATGGTACACCCAAACCCCAAACCCCATCCTTCTAAAGGGGAGTGATTGGAAAGAAGAAGAAAGAAGATGTGGAAACAGTTGATTCAGGATCATGGTTTGGACCGAGGGGCCCGTCACCCCATTATACCCATTCTCGACCCCATCACCAAACCTACACCTAAACCCCATATAATCCACCCCAGCGTTACTTCCTATTACCAGACCCTCAAATTTCTATCCACCACGCCCAGTCATATACTCAACCTCCTTCCTATTCACAATGTCGTGCCCCAGCCCCATAGAACACCTACCCAGCTCCACAAAATTCTTACCCACCCCCGTGAGCCTACCGAAACCCTGCCAATCCAGGTTTTCGGCCTAAACCAGTGTTTAGAAATGAGAGGTTGCAGCAGAAGAAAACTTTCACCCCGTTGGGAGAGTCTTATACCAGTTTATTCCATAGATTGAGGCAGTTGGATGTGCTAACGCCAATTGAATCTTCATTACTCCTTGATATGTGCATATTGTTCTGGTACTCTGGGACATGATACGGAGAAGTTCTCGCACTTGAAAAATGCCATCCAGGAGCTCGTTGACACAAACTAGATTGTAGTCCAAACCCCGGAAGCACCCAACATCAATCAGAACCCATTGCCAACCCATGATGAAACAAACATAATTGAGATAGTACATAAAGAGGGGGAACCCAAGAAGCCTTCACAATCCGTCATGATGATTCGGTTTAGTGAGGTCAAGCCGGTCAAGAAACCAATGATTGAAGGATCAGTGAACAAGTTGAGCACGACAAACGGTCAGCCGTCTGTGGTAATTGAGAAAAGATCCCCAAGTAATGTTGTAGCCAAGCAAGATAAGTCAAAGGTGGTCGTGCCAGTGTTGGCGAGTAAGCCTATCATAATTGTAGAGGGTACCCGTACGAACGCTGTCATCATCAAGCTTGTAACCTAGTTGCCAGTAGTCAACACCAAGGCTATCCCATGGAGCTACGAACGGGTGATAGTGACCTATAAGGGAAAGGAAGTGAAAGAAGAAGTCAATGAGGCCTAGGGATTAACTCGTTCGGGGAGATGCTTTTCCCTGGAAGAGTTAAGGAAAGCTAAAACCTCCAGAGATAACCCAGTTCTAGTAAAGAAAGCAGTCACTGAAGAAAGCAGAGGAGTTTTTGAGAAAAATGAAGGTACAAGATTACTCCATCGTGGAGCAGCTGAGAAAGACGTTCGCTCAGATTTCCCTGCTATCATTGTTGATCCATTCAGATGAGCATCATCGGGCCCTAATGAAAATTCTGAACGAGGCTCATGTCCCCGACAAAATCTCAGTGAACCATCTGGAAAAGATCGCCAACAAAATATTTGAGGTGAACAGGATCACCTTCTCCGATGATGAGTTGCCCGTAGAAGGTACTGAACAAACAAAGATCTCTATCTTATGGTAAAATGTGAAGATTCTGTGGTCACCAGGGTATTAGTTGACAATGGCTCCAGTGCAAACATTTTCCCTCTCTCTACTCTAAACAAGTTAAAAATTGGTGATGAGAGGATTCACAAGAACAGCATATGCGTCCGAGTCTTTGACGGTGGAGGAAAAGACTCGGTTGCTGATATAGTGCTTGAGTTGACAATAGGACCGGTGGAGTTCACCATGGAGTTCCAGGTATTGGAGATAGCCATCTCTTACAATTTTCTGTTAGGCCGGCCGTGGATACACGCCGTCAAAGCAGTTCTGTCCTCTTTGCACCAGATGGTCAAGTTTGAGTGGGACAGACAGGAGATCGTCGTGTATGGTGAGGAGAATTTGTGTTCTCACAGTGATGCCTCTGTCCCGTTTACTAAGGCCGAAGATGACAAAGGGCCTTGGGTCTATCAAGTTTCTGAAAAAGTGCCGGTCGAGAAGGTTCCAGAAGGGAAATGTATTCCAACTCCAAAGATAGCCTCTGCATCCGTCATGGTGGCCTCTGAAATGTTGAAAAATGGCTTTGTGCCAGGTAAAGGTCTGGGTGCATCCTTGCAGGGTATCGTACAACTAGTGTCTATCCCTGAAAATTTGGGTACGTTCGGTCTTGGATTCAAACCCACAGCGGCAGATGTGAAAAGGGTTAAAAGGTTGAAACAGAAGGCGTGGGAACTCCCGAAGCCTATCCCGCGTCTCTCTAGGTCTTTTGTCAAACCCGGTGCCAGGAAACGCCCGGTGTCACCAATTCCAAGTCCTGTGGTTGATATTGATGAAGAGTTAATGGAAAGGTTACAGAGGTTGTTTGATGATGTGAACATGGTAAAAGTCGGAGGAGGGTCCAGCAAAGCAGACGTGCAGTTCGTCGGGCCGAATGTAAAGCTTAACAATTGGAAGGCTACTCCTCTCCCTACTCGGAAGGAGTCTTGGTAGTTTATTTTGTTTTCCTTTCCATCTAGGTTATTCCAGGGTTGTGACCCTGATTTTTTATTTTTCGCTTGTTGATGTAAAAACCATGTTATCCTTTATTTTCAATGAAATGCGGTTTCCCTTTTCCATCTTTCCTGATAGTTCTTATTTTTGTTTTCTTTTCTTCTTTGTACAATTCTTTTTATGATGGTTTCAATGACATGACATGCATGAGGAATCTTCGACCAAGTCTTAAAAGTCAATCTAATTCTGAAATAATAATCCAAGAAATAGAGTGTGATGATGAAACAGAATATGATGAGGATGAGGCATTTGAGGAAATTAGTAAGGAGCTAAATCATTTTGAAGAAAAACCCAAGCCTAATCGGAATGAAACGGAAGCAATAAATTTAGAAGATCCAGATAATGCCAGAGAAACCAAGATAAGTGTCCATCTCGAGCCACAAATCAGGGAAGAATTAATCAAAGCATTGTTTGAATATAAGGATATTTTTGCATGGTCGTATGATGACATGCCAGGCTTGAGTACCGATTTGGTGGTCCACAAATTGCCAATTGACCCGGCATTCCCTCCCGTCAAGCAGAAGCTGAGAAAGTTCAAAGCTAACATGAGTGTGAAGATTAAGGAAGAAATCACAAAGCAGTTGGACGCAAAGGTCATTCGAGTCACGCGATATCCCACTTGGTTAGCTAATGGTGTGCCAATTCCAAAGAAGGACGGAAAAACCAGGGTGTGTGTTGACTATCGTGATCTCAACAAGGCAAGTCCAAAAGATAACTTTCCTTTGCCGTATATCCATATCCTAATTGAAAATTGTGCCAAGCATGAGATCGGGTCCTTTGTGGATTGTTATGCGAGATATCACCAGATCCTGATGGACGAGGAAGATTCAGAAAACACAGCAGTCATTACCCCATGGGGAACTTATTGCTACCGAGTAATGCCATTTGGTTTGAAAAATGCTGAGGCAACTTACATGAGGGCAATGACTACTGTGTTCCATGACATGATAACAAGGAGATTGAGTTTTACATGGATGATGTGATCATAAAGTCAAAGCAACAGGCCGACCACGTCGGAGATTTGAGAAAGTTTTTCCAAAGGCTCCAAAGGTACAATCTTAAGCTTAACCCGGCCAAGTGCGTATTTGGTGTTCCACCCGGAAAACTGTTGGGATTCATAGTCAGTCGTCTAGGAATTGAGTTGGACCCGTCAAAGATCAAAGATATCAAAGAGTTGCCACCTCCAAGGAACAAGACTGAGGTGATGAGTTTGCTCGGGTGTTTAAACTACATCAGCAGGTTTATTGCTCAACTAACGACAAATTGTGAGCCCATCTTTAAGTTGTTGATGAAGGATACTGCGGTCAAATGGACTGATGAGTGCCAGAAGACATTCGATAAAATCAAGGGATACTTGTCAAACTCACCTATGTTGGTCCCGCCGGAACTCGGGAGGCCTTTAATTCTTTATCTGACGGTCTTGGATAAATTGTTTGGCTGTGTGTTGGGTCAACATGACATCACTGGCAGGAGGGAGCAAGCCATCTATTATCTCAACAAGAAGTCCACATCCTCTGAGGTTAAGTACACTCCCCTTGAAAGGACATGTTGTGCCCTGACTTGGGTGGCACAAAAGTTGAAGCATTATCTGTCGTCTTACACTACTTAGCTCATTTCTCGCCTAGATCCTCTAAAGTATATCTTTCAGAAGCCTATGCCCACAGGAAGACTTGCGAAGTGGCAGATTTTGCTCACATAGTTTGACATTATCTATGTGACTCGGACCGCGATGAAAGCCCAAGCATTGGCCAATCATTTGGCCGAGAACCCGGTCGATGAAGAGTATGAGCCATTGAAGACCTATTTTCCTGATAAAGAGGTGATGCATACTGACGAGGTTGAGCAGGAAGAAAATCCCGGTTGGAGACTCTTCTTTGATGGAGCCGCTAACATGAAAGGTTTCGGAATAGGGGCAGTACTCATCTCGGAAATAGGGCATCACTACCTTGTAACAGCGCAGCTTCATTTTTATTGTACCAACAACATGGCTGAGTACGAGGCATGCATTTTGGGTTTGAGTTTAGCTGTAGACATGGGAGTTCAGGAAATATTGGTTTTGGGATATTCAGGTCTATTGGTGAACCATATTCAAGGAGAATGGGACACTCGGGATTTAAAGCTCATACCGTATCGACAATGTTTGCATGATCTTTGTCAACGGTTTTGATCAATAGAGTTCAGGCATATTCCAAGGATCCATAATGAGGTTGCCGATGCTTTGGGTACCTTGGCATCAATGTTGCACCACCCGGACAAAGCTTATGTCGACCCTCTACATATTCAAGTTCGGGATCATCATGCCTATTATAATGTGGTTGAGGAAGAACTTGATGGTGAACCGTGGTTCCATGATATTAGGGAGTACATCAGGATGGGAGTTTTTCTGGTACAAGACACAGGTGATCAAAAGAGAACAAATCGACGTTTGGCTAGTGGATTTTTCTTGAGCGGTTTTGTATAAAAGAACTCCAGATCTTGGGCTATTGAGGTGCATCGATGCTAAGCAAGCCACGACTATCATGACCGAGGTACATTCCGGAGTTTGCGGGCCGCATATGAGCGGGTATGTTATGTCAAAGAAGATTCTTCGAGCAGGGTATTATTGGCTTACCATGGAACGAGATTTCATCAGCTTTGTGCGCAAGTGTCATCAACGCCAGGTACATAGAGACTTGATTCACTCTCCGTCATCCGATTTGCACACAATGTCCGCGTCGTGGCCCTTCATTGATTGGGGCATGGATGTCATTGGACCAATTGAGCCCGCGGCATTAATCGGGCACAGGTTCATTCTGGTGGCCATTGACTATTTCACTAAGTGGGTCGAAGCTAAAACTTTCAAATCTATGACCAAGAAGGCAGTGGTCGACTTTGTTCATTAAAATATCATTTATCGGTTCGGAATCCCAAAGGTAATCATCACAGAAATTGGTGCTAATATTAACAGTCATTTGATGAAAGAAGTATGCCAACAGTTCAAGATTACGCATCAGTCCACTCTGTATTGCCCCCCAGGGCAAATGGAGCTGTCGAGGCAGCCAACAAGAACATAAAGAAAATACTTCAGAAAATGGTGCAAGGTTCCAGGCAATGGCATGAGAAGTTGCCTTTGCTTTGCTAGGTTATCGCACTACTGTTCGCACTTCAGTAGGTGAAACTCCTTACTTGTTGGTATACGGTGCTGAAGCAGTGATACCCGCGGAAGTTGAAATTCCATCTCTTCGGATTGTTGCTTAAGCCAAAATTGATGATGATGAGTGGGTCAAAACCCATTTGGAGCAATTAAGTCTGATTGACGAAAAAAGAATGGCAGCAGTGTGTCATGGCCAGTTGTATCAAAAGAGAATGGCAAGAGCATACAACAAAAAGGTGTGTCCCCGGAAATTTGAAGTAGGTCAGCAAGTATTGAAACACATCCTTCCATATCAGGCTGAAGCAAAAGGCAAGTTTGCCCCAAATTGGCAGGGGTCGTTCATCGTAACGAGAGTGTTGTCCAATGGTGCTTTGTATTTAACAGATTTAGAAGGCAAATGTGTAGATATGGCTATCAATTCTGATGCAGTCAAAAGATATTATGTATGATTTCTTTGTTTTTAAATTGTGTTTGTTTGTACTTGGCATGTTTTGAAGATTGGAATGACGAAGGCATTTTATTCTAAACACTTTACCATTTGTTACCCCTTTGAGCCATATTTATTTTCTTTCATACCCCTCTTTTGGAATCAATAGCAAAGTTCAGAAACACGGACACAAAAAGTAAATAAAGAAGGAAAAGAGGAAAGTAAAAACAACAAATCAATTACTATGACATGAACTACGTTCGACCTGATTCATTTTAAGGATACGTAGGCAGCCTCACGGTTCGGTCCCATCGAAATAAAAATTCAAAAGCCCCCAGGAAAAGAAACTGGGGAAGAAGTTGTAGCTATATAAAAGATCTGATTCCAAAAGTTGTAATTGTGAACCCACTCAATTTGTTTTAAGCCTTTATCCTTTGTTTCTAACCCCATCCAAAAGCCCGCATTACGGTCCAAAGAAAGACCTTCCTACCAATATTTGAGAGTGCCAAGTCAAGCGAGACAGAGGTATGATTCACACCAGGGGCAACACTCCGTGCTGCACAAGGAACACAAATAAACGAGAGAGTCATATTGGTGAAAACCCTCACGGGCACCCTAGGACGACAGAAAGATGAGAGAAGTCAAAATGAGAGAGTCTTATTGGTGAAACCTTCACGGGCACCATAAGGCAACGGTGAGTTGAGAGATGAACAAATGAGAGAGGTCTGTTGGTGAAAACCCTTCAGGGCACCGGAAACCAAACAAGGTCAGTGAAGTGGTGAAGAGATTGGGTTATGGAGATCCCAGGCATAAGGTATGACAACTGAAAGTTGATTGGTTGAACAGGCTGGGCTGATCCGAAATGGATGTCATGATCATTGGTTCCAGCCGCCTCACTCAGATAAGTCTCTTTTCCTTTTTCTCCCACAAACAGTCATCCTGTTTCGAATTTTCTTCTTTATTCCTAATTCTCAAAGTCATTGCATGTCATTTCTTTTGGGTTTATTTCTATAAGGATTTACCAATGTCAGCCTTGTTTAAGCAAGTAAAGAAGGATTCCAAAGCTTACTACCAACTTCCGAAATTGCACAAAGCAAAGTGTGGTCAAAACATACCAGAAATAGCACAATGCAAAAATGGAAAATAGGGTGTTAGTAAAAGTTCAAGTGATCGAGTGGTTTTTGAATGTTGTGGAAGATGCAGAGGTTCAAATAGGAAGGACAGAAATCTAAAACAGCGGTTTGAGTGCAGGTCATTCGGGTCTTTCAGGGTCCTATGGTTGAGATTCAGTCAGAAAGTCAAACAAATTCTCGGCCAGTTCAAAGCAGCCAGTTAGAACAAAGCGCGGCAGAGGGAAGGCCATCTTCAGCAAGAATCCCACAATCTAACCACCACATTTTTCAAGCTGATAAAGTTTTCTTTGATTGAAACATGGGCAGGTAATCTCGTTTGTTCCGGAGGAACCCTCCATAAGGAAAGCATGTACCTGACAGGTTCGACCGTGAACTCTCAGGACCCGCTTGGAAAATGGGATTTGATTTGAAGTTCTCAGGACCCTCCTGGAAAATGGGACTTAGTTAAAATTCAAAACATCCGTGAGTAACAAGATCTAGCATAAGCTCTACTTTGAGGAAATATAGTTGGCTTTAAAGTTTTCATTCTTAAGAAGAGATTCAATTTGAAATTTTCAGGACCCTCCTGGATAATGGGATTTAGTTTAAATTCTTAGAGATTTCGGGTAACATGATTCAATTAACATACACAGATGAGCCCAGATACCAAACTGGGGCAGAAAAAATTTCTTTGTTTGTCTGTTTATTGTAATCAGGCGCCCACCTGGAGAACAAGGGAATGCAGTTCAAGTTTTTGGTAATCAGGCGCCCACCTGGAAAACAAAAGAGAATTCAGTTCAAGTTATGGAAATCAGGCGCCCACCTAGAGAAAAAGGGAATACAGTTTCAAGTTGTGGAAATCAGGCGCCCACCTGGAGAACAAGGAAATACAATCCAAGTTTCGGCAATCAAGCGCCCACCAGAATAACAAGGGAATACAATCCATGTTTCGGAAATCACGCGCCCACCTGGAGAACAAGGGAATACAGTTCAAGTTGTGAAAATCAGGCGCCCACCTGAAGAATAAGGGAATACAATTCAAGTTTTGGAAATCAGGCGCCCACCTGGAGAATAAGGGAATACATTCAAGTTTTTGGCAATCAGGCGCCCACCTGGAGAACAAGGGAATACAATTCAAGTTTTGGCAATCAGGCGCTCACCTGGATAACAAGGGAATGCATTCCAAGTCTCGACAATCAGGAACCCACTTGGAAAACAAGGGAACCCATTTCTGAATTCAATTTGTGTTAGCAACAACATAAGCTCACCCAAGAATGCTCGATAGTTTGAGATGTGCAACAGAGCTGTAGAAGATTCAATTTCAAGTCTTGAAGACCCATAGATAGGAAACTTGTAATTTATAACTGATAGATTTGTTTAGGTTTTCTTTCATTTTGAATTTAATGTAATAACAGGACCATGAACCGGAGCCTCGAACGGAATTTCACTCGATTCTCCAACTCATCCTTCCATCATTCTCCAGAACTACATGGACCTGATTCCTTTATAGCCAAGGATATGTAGGCAACCTCGGAAGCAAGGTTCAGTTAGACTTTTTCAAAATGCTTCCTATGAAGTATCCAAATGGGCAAAAATCGCTCGTATTCGCTCACTTTATCTTTTCCCGAAAACTCTTCGCGTTTCCGAGCAAAGAGTAGCAGCTGTGAGCACGTGATTTTTTCCCGATGGGAAATACTCCTACAAATTCAAGATAGGTTTTTTCTAGTTTTTCTAGCTTTTATAGAATTTTCAGGAATTTCTTGTTAGTTGTCGTTTACATGTTAGTTGCATATTTAATATTTCAAAATCATGAAAAATACCAAAATGTGTCTAAAATATTTCATGTTCAGAATTTTAGGTCTTAATTGCGTTTAGAATTTAATTCCATAAGTTTATTGCCTTATTAAACAAAAATAAAAAAATATTGGTCATTTTACATTTTTAGTTTTGTTGCAAATTAGTAATTTCCTTTCATTAGGTTTAAGTCAATTGATTGTTTTTATATTAGAAATAGACAAAATATAATTTTACAATTTAGATTTGATGTAGGTTTTAGGTTAATTAAAATTATTAAGCTAAAAAAATCAAGAAAGTAAAAGTAGTAAGGGAAAATTTGTTCAAATTCGGATTGGGCCATTTTCAGTGGCCCAATTGTCCTAAATTACGTAGAAATTGCACGGGGCGCCCTATTTAGGCGCCCCTCTTTAACCTGTACCCGTTTTGTTTTTATGTTTGCACCGGTACCCGTTTTTTTGTTAAAAGCCTTTCGAAAA